>CAHIKZ030005628.1:157500-250000 GCA_903632075.3 Acanthosepion pharaonis | reverse complement strand
TTTAATAACATTATCGTTGAACGAAGAAATAAATTCACAATAGTGATCCATATTTTTTAATACAATCTAAGCTTTCGGTTTACTTAAGCCATTATCAAAGATGTTAATTACAACATATTAAACAATATACGGACAAGACAGTGATGATAGTCTGTCAATGTTTACATAGATGATTTCTAAGCAACGATAAACACGCGTATATAAGACGCTAGAAGCGAAAATCGCACCGCATATATATATATATATATATATATATATATATAATATATTTGGGAAAATGTTCCATCTGTAAAGAGAGATAGTTCCTCTTAGGACTAAACGTGATTTTAATGTAAATTATATTCATCCTTCATTAATATTACATATCGTTTCTATCTTTGATAATTTTAAAATTTTCGCTTTTCTTTTCAGTCATGAAAAGTAAAATAAATCTAACTTTTATTGCTATAATAAAATTCTGTACTCCACAGAAAATGATCACACACACACACACACACACACACACACATATATATATATATATATATATATATATATATATATATATATATATATATATATATATATATTTAAAATGGACAAAGTCCGACAATTATTTTAAGGCATTTTTTAATGTTTATCCGTTCGTTTTATAGATATAAATATTTAAGTAAATGGTCTGTTCATAATAACGCATATTTTCTATGAAAATTTCTCGGACATTCAAGCCGGTAAATGTCGTTAATTATAAACAGAGCATTTACTTAAATATTGTAAGAAAAGACATCTATAAAAGAACGTATAAACATAAAAATGTCTTAAAATAATTGTCGGACTTTTACAACCAAAACTTTTTGCGGTTTCCTCTCTTCTTTAATGTACACACTTTTTCTCTCGTTGGAATAACATTACACTCATAATATATATATATATATATATATATATATATATATATATATATATATATATATATATATGTGTGTGTGTGTGTGTGTGTGTGTGTGTGTGTGTGTGTGTGTGTGTTCTACTCAAAAAACGTGTATAAATATATCAAATCGTTGTTGGCTTTATTTTGTAACCAAAAATTTAATTTCTTCCTTGCTGATTGTTTCCTTTGAAAGAAAAACAGCGTAGAAGAAAGTGCCGATGGCGTGAATTCGTTTAAGATGGACCTCAGTTTGCCAGGGAAGTGACCCATACGCTTGATTTCATGACCTTCCTCTGTAGCACATATGAAATCAGACATACAGGTGCCAGTTATGAAAATGCAACAGACTGCTGCTGACTAGGTTATAGTATCGAGTGGCGGATTCTGGACGATGTGCGTTATGCAGAGGCCCTCGTCATCCGATGCTTCAACCATTGAGATCTGTTGTAATCCTCATTCGCTTGTTCCACCCTCGGTGCCTTTGTGGGGTTGGTCTGGGTCATCCTCTTAAACTTTGACGCCAAGGGTGGCCCTACTAGGAGGTTAGAAGTCCCGACGGCATCACCTTCAAAGGCATTCGACTACACACGACAAGGAACGACAATCAGAGGCGATATAAACACACACGCGCGCGCGCACACACACGCGCGCGCACACACACGCACGCGCGCACACACACACACACACAGACATATATATATAATATTATAAATTAATTGATTTAAAATATGGTTAAATTATTAATTAATTTATAATATTAATGCTCTGTAAATTCACATTGAGCACTATTTTGTAAAAATAAAAAATATCTATAAGAACACCGGATTATATATCTTACTGTTCTTTCTTTATTATATATATATATATATATATATATATATATATATATATATATATATATATATATATATATATATTATGAAATGGACTAAATTCGACAATTATTTTAATATATTTTCTGTTTATATGTTATTTTTAGAGATATAAATAATTAAGTAAATGCTCTGTTTATAATAAACAGCAACAATATTTAGCGGCCTAAATTTCGAGAAATCTTTCAGAGGACATATTTTATATGAAATTTCTCGAACATTCAGGCCGGTAACTTTGATTAGTACTGTCCTAACAAATGTCTAAAACGTACTATATATGTAATTACTATTAACTGAATATTGCCAGACTCATAATTAACAGTAGCAGCAAGACCGTGAAATCCAAGCCCCAGGTCATCAATATAGTCTATAAATTCCAATGTGTAAAACTGCGACCCTTGCAATAAAAATAACGCCTCAAACGAATACATAGTTCATAGGTCGTGTTCTTCAAATAGACATCTGTCCAACCCCAGGAGTGATCTTAGTTTGATGAGAAAGCACTTAAACTCTCATATCCAAATATCCGCATCCATACTAAAAAATCCTTATATAAATACGGTCCTTTTGAAACCATGTAATTGTAAAAAACGTTTAAAAATAATTGAAGCATTTTTTAAAAATTTCAGAGACAGGTGTCTGAAATTTCTTGCTTTGAAACCAGCCGGAACGTAATTGCTCCATAGGGCACTGCCAGATGAAATTACGACTGCTCCTATACAATACAACACAGAATTCAAACACAAAAATAGTATATTACTGCTACAGTTGAAAAGAAATAAAACCTGCAGTTAATAGCTAACTGGTTGAAGAAGAAATGAACTCGTATCTTTCTAAAGGCTAATTTTGTGAAAGCGAGCGTAGTTGTTCCGAATGAAATTCGAATTTCCCCGTAGACAACGGCTACGCCACGTGCAGAATTACAGCGAATTGGTAAGCGTGGCTTACATGTGGCACAAAGCAGAAACTATGGAATACTCAGTAAGGATCGAACTCTTCAGTAGTAATTGATTTAGCGAGATAAGCTTGCTAATAATTATACCCCGTCGAAGAGCCCCGCGCAAATCCATATAAACAGCGTTGTTCAGATCAAAATAACTTCAACTGCAGCAACATAAGAAAAGGATTCTTTAATTTTAACCGAACCGAATATTGGCCTCTGGTGACCTCCAATGAACTCAGTGCTCGTTCAGCGCTGCTTGTCTTACCATCATTTCTGTTCAAGTTATTTCTTCTTACCAATTTATCCCAAAGAATATAATTGTTTGGCTACAGTACAAATAATAAGTACTGAAAACTAATTTTACTTCTAATGACCTGCACTGACCTTGAAGCTGCAATTTGATCTTAGTGGCCCGACCATTTTTGATTAAAGAAAAAATATTTTTGTACGTTATAGAGAACTCCGTATCACACTCCATTTTGTTAGCAATTGATTTATTTAAGTAGAAATGGCATATTGTGCTTATTTTTGTTAGCTATGGTGACTTTGTATATTTTCAGAGGTCAAACTCATATTGTCTGTATCAGGGTTTCCCAGTTTGGGCGTTATCTCCCACCGGTGGGTGTTTTCATCTGTTGGGTGTGGCATTAAGAACTGAACAGAAAATGATGGGCGTATGGAAATTTTCGTGAACGATATAGGATTTTGATTATTCAAAATGTATTTCAACATATGCGACCCGAAAAAGAATATTGAAAGAAGATATGCAAAGAATATAAAACAAAGCATAACAAAAAGAATCAAAAAGTTGAAGAGGAATAACTAGGTGACATTCTGAGATAAAATAAATACCCCAGCAACGAACGAATATTTTTTCTGTAGTTTTGAGAAGGATCCATAGCATTCAAATGATTATTCAAACGGAATAACATTTTTTGTGGGGGTGGGGGGATATAAATCAGATAAAAAAAAAGACAACAAAAAATATTCACTGAATTTTATATTAGTTTCTAGTAGTGTATACTCTTTTTAATTTTGGTATCTGTCTATATTTCTGAGATGACGAAATATGTACGCTACTTACATTATTCGGACTATTGTCCACATCTTTGTTGCCATATTTATCACAACATTTCGGCCCTTCAGTATCTGTCTATATTTCTGAGATGTGGTATTATGTACACTATTTACATCATTCGGACTATTGTCCTCATCTTTGTCGCCATATTTATTACAACGTTTCGGCCGTTGTACGCTCCGGCCTTCTTCAGGTGTTTGGAATGTCGACCTGAACCCTTTATTTCGCTTGGTGGAGTAGACTGTTCTATTTCCACGTGCCATGTCTAATGGATGTCAGTTCCACCGTCTTAACCAGGTATTGAACTCATACTTTTTGTGTTCTGTCACTGGATCTAACTAACGCCTTTATCCTCTGTGCCATATGTCCTTATAATTATGAAAAAATTGTTTAATCTTTCGTGAGCATATGCAAAACTAACCCTAACCATAAAACTAACCATGTCCATTATATATATATATATATATATATATATATATATATATATATTATAATGCTCAATTTTGTTTTCGCTTGTTATTTAATACGTTAGTAGCAGCACTTGCCGCTGTATAAGTTATCGTCTTTTGTTACGAAACTTTGAACATCGTAAAGTTTAGTTTATGAACCATTCAAATTTTACTAAACCACTTTTAGTCGGCCTTTGAATATTTACTGTAGAGGCAGGTTGCGGGAATTTTTTCCATGTAAATGTGAGGGATGACCCAAAAAGGTTGGGGACCACTGGTCTGTATCATAGCTGGTTCTCTCTTGAGTGTTCATACTATAAATTAACTCAATGTTTAGGTTATTTGTACGTAATTGTGTCGATCACAATCTTGGTTACCGTAAACGATTTGGTTTGGTGCGCCACCATGTGTCCATGTGTCTAAGGCAAGATAACCTGATGGTGCCCATCCTTCTTAAAATTGATTTTAAATTCAGGCTTTTCATTCCGGGTTTCTGGTTTCCGTCTAGAGAGTCCAATATGTTTCGCTATTAAAGCTATAACTCGGGTGATAAGAGATGGATTCATACCTTTTTTTTTTTTTTTTCAAAAGTTATTGGTACGGAAGCATACTTAACGAGATCGGGTGGAAATCGAACTCGGTACGCTGATCTCAGTCACTCCGCCGACATCCTTTACGCGCAGTTGCCTGATTGCGACAATAGCATACAAACTGAGTCTTGCGTATAAGCTTGCGAACGGAAAATTGTGACGTCCAGTCAAGTGTCACATGTTCCCAAATGTTCTCAATTTCACCATTTTAATAAAAATTGATTTGGTTTTGAACCCACACTGAACCTAGTAGCTCTCGTCATTTGTTACGCAGCGCCTTGTTGTCACTTGATCTCCATTCTCCCCAATCTCTTTTAAACGAACTCACAAAAATATACATTCATAGTTTTCTTTTGTTTGTTTTTTTTTTTACTATTTTTCGTACTACCAATTAAACAATTCTGTAGGCTTTTTAAAACTTTCAATATATAACGAAAACGAGGCTCCTTTTTCTTATCGAAAATAAAGTCGGATATTTAAAATGGTAGGGGTTTTAAAAAGAGTATGATATAAATTGGCTCGGCTTAGTTTCAACAGGATGAAACTCTGCTATGATCAAAATACTCACATAGGATATAAGTCTCAGTTTATTTATTTATTTAATCCTCTTTTGGTTAAGTGGGCGACATCTTTGAAGATCCCATTTCGCAGACTTTGCTGCCGGTCATATAAAAGTCAAAACTGCCACGTCTTCACTTTTCTAACTCGATAGCATCCAAAATTGTTTACAAGGCCTTGTAGGGTGATGAATTATTTTATATCCTAGATCGCCTTTACCACAAAACGAAACTTTGCAAGTCACTCGCTACTCTATCGCTATTCACAAGGAAAGTGCTCAGGCGAGCTACATTAGTTAGTTACACCAGTTCTAAACGTCATTAAGAATTGCTTTATACACACTGGCAGAAAATGTCTTTGTTCCAAAGAAACTATCGCTCCTTTATGACTGCTTATATGCAAGTTTGTGTGTGTGTGTGTGAGAGAGAGAGAGAGAGAGAGAGAGTGGGTGTCAGTGAGTGTGTGTGTGTGTGAGAGAGAGAGAGTGTGGGTGTCAGTGAGTGTGTGTGAGCGTGTGTGAGTCTGAGAGTGTACGTGTGAGTGTGCGTGCGTGTGTGTGTGTGAGCGTGTGTGTGGGTGTGCGAATGTGTGACTGTGTGTGCGTGCGTGTGTGTGTGAGTGTGTGTTTGTGTGTGTGATTTTGTGTGTGTGAGTGGGTGTGTGGGTTTGAGTGAGTGTGTGTGTGTGAGCCTGCGTGAGAGCATGTGTGAGTGTGTGACCGTGCACGTGAGTGTGTGTGTATGTATGTCCGTGTGTGTGCGTGTGTGTGAGTGTGTGAGAGAGGGTGTTTCTGAGTGTGGGCGTGAGTGATTGTGTGTGTTTATGAGTGATAGTGTGTGGGTGTGGGTGAGTGTGTTCTTGTGTGAGTGTGTGCGCGAATGAGTATATGTGTGTGGTGAGTGTGTTTGTGTGAGAATGTGTGTGTGTGTATACGCGTATGTGTGCGCGTGCGCGTGTCTGAGTGAAAGCGTCAGAGGAGGAGCGGAACAAAAATCTATGTTCGTCCAACAGATGTAACGTCTGCGATGGTTAATTTCTTTTTTTTTTTAAATAAATATAGGGAATCAGAGGTTGCTCTTTGCGCTTCAAGATCGAAGCAGACGAAATTCCAATAAAATTAATCAAATTGTCTAATATAATTGAATAACCCGTCAGAGTGACTGGTTCCAATTTAGGATAATTTCCCATGATGAAAATTTGTTAGAGAGACAACGGCCTAGCATAAACATTAAACTGTTTTGTTCAACCGTTTACATCAAATTAGTTACTTTCCATTGCTTTAATCACTGTAGGCGGCAACTGTCCATTATTATATTTCTTAATAACCCCAGAAATTCCCAAGCGAAAATAGCTTGACCCCTTCCCAGATAGAATTGCATGTTTAATGAAATCGTGGACTGATTTTGTCTCTTATGATAATATTTATGCATTTGGAAGATTTAAAAAATAATTAGGAAAAACATCCATAGGATGGTTTAGGGTAGAGAAAAGACCCAGGGAGTAATAAGAATATTACATGTTTGGCACAAGGACTGAGATCTTTGGCCCGAAATAAAGAACATCGAATAAGCCGCTCTTCTACACGGGGTTCCCAAAAAGATTCACAACGTCTGGTTGCTTAATTTCTTCAAAGAGTTTCAAGATGAATCTGTGATTGAACGTGATAGGCAAATATATGTCCCAGGTAAATACGAGTTGACAGTTGGCCAGTTCCTCCTCCTCCTCCTCCTCCTCCTTCTTCTTCTTCTTCTTCTTCTTCTTCTTCTTCTCCTCCTCCTCCTTCTTCTTCTTTTTCCTATTCTTCTTCTTCTTCTTCTTCTTCTTCTTCCCATCTTTCTTCTTCTTTTTCTTTATTTCTTTTTCTTTCTTCTTCACATCTTTCTTTTTCTTGTCCTTGTTCTTCATCTTTTTCTTCTTCTCATCTTTCTTGTTGTTGTTGTTGTTGTTCTTGTTATCATCTTTCTTTTTCTCTTTCTTCTTCAAATCTTTCTTCTTCTTCTCCTCCTCCTCTTCCTTCTCCTCCTCCTCCTTCTCCTCCTTCTCTTCCTTCTCCTCCTCCTCCCCTTCCTTCTCCTCCTCTTCCTCCTCCTCCTCCTCCTTCTTCTTCTTGTTCCGTGCCCCTTCATGACATTGTTAATAATGGCTCTGCACAATTTCCAGTTCTTTGTAGCTCTTAATAAATTGTCTTAATCGCCATTTCTCCTAAACCTTGCCTTTCATTTACTCAATCTCACTAAGTATTTCTCTATTGCTTTCCTCTCTCCCTCTTGATTAAATATTTCCTGTGAGTATCAAATTTTCCACGCTGTCTTTCCTCATTATGTGTTCTAGAAATTTCAAGTCTCTACCTGTATAAGTGTATTTGTCTTCGTTTTCTCAAGGTCTGTGTCGTTGCTCACATGCTCGGTCCACGGTATTCTCATAGGCCTTCTGTAGACCCCCATTTCTGTTGCTTCTAGTCTCTTCTTCATTTGCAGATTTAACTTGAAGTGGAATCCTATTCTTTATTCATCAACATCAGTTCCATGGCCGGGTCTTTTAGTAAGATCGCATCGCAGCTGAGAGTCTGGCTAGTTCGATTTACATATCTGGGTTGAATGCCGGAGCGTCGTAGAATGTCTTGGGAATACATACTTGGCGGAGTGCGCCACTTCCCAGTTGAAACCACAGCCAACTGTCATGTCATCACTGCACTGACTGAATACACAGCAATGGCTTTCACTCGACCCCGTTGCACTAAATGGCCAATGATCTTTTAAGTAGGTTCATTGGACTCCATCTCATGTATTATAAACATCCCTATCTGTGTGAGATCGCCATTGATCCTATGAAACGATTTTCTTCCCATCGACATATTGTTGCCTTTAATCTTGCTAGCGATCTAGCCACCCTCCCCACTAAGAAGCCTGCTGAGGGAACCAGTCTAGTCACCAATAAACAGAACATTTCATTTTAATAAAGTTACCTGTTGATTGTTTTTATCACGTTTTGGTTAATTTTCGTGGATTCCCGGTGAATCAAACTTTGGCCTTGTGACCATTAATATGTAGGTCAGCTCACCAGTTTCCCCTCCCTCACCCTACTCAGGCTCCCCTGCCCCCATAATATAATTGCCTTCTGCTATATCTCCCACTACGCCCCCTCTAACGCCCTCTCTCTTTTTCTTTCCTCAACTAACCAGTATCCCACAACAAACCGGTACCATAAACGGCTTGAAAAATTCTGCGAATTTTAAAAATGAAAATTAATAGGTGAAAATGGTCAATAACTGAAGCTAGCTTAATTCCATTTGTAAAGAAAACTTGCTGAAACTTATTGAAAATAAAGATTGAACGCTCTATTGTGAGTCATTTTTGACATATTTCAAATTCTATAGGAATAGTTCTAGGACTCGCGCAGATTATACGTACGGATTATTAACTACCTACCTACCTGTCTATCTATCTATCTATCTATCTATCTATCTATCTATCTATATATATATATATATATATATATATATATATATATATATATAAAAAAAAAAGAAAGAACAGTAAGATATATAATCCAGTGTTCTTATAGATATTTTTATTTTCACAAAATAGTGCTCAATGTAAATTTACAGAGCATTATTATTATAAATAAATTGATTTAAAATATGGTTTTTCCGTTACACAGTTCTAACCATGTTTCAAAAATGGAAGGTCCGAATTTAATTTTGTAATTAAATTAAAGACATTAGTTCCATTAAATTAATTACAAAAATTAAATTCGGACCTTCCATTTTTGAAACATGGTTAGAACTGTGTAGCGGAAAAAACATATTTTAAATCAATTTATTTATAATATATATATATATATATATATATATATATATATATATATATATATATATATATATATATATATATATATATATATATATATGAATATCTGAGATAGATATGAACAGACATTGATAAAATAAATTGTGAGCTTGAGATACCGGCAGATATACACATAATTCGAGAGATAGATATATCTGCAGAAAAAAAAAATAGATAAACATGAAGAAACTTAAATTACGTATCTACCTATATATATATATATATATATATATATATATATATATATATATATATATATATATATATATATATGAACAGGTTGAGATACAAAAATTGATCAATAGAGAAACATATAGAATTAAATCTCCACCCTATTTGAAAACTTTAGTATAGTACCAAACCAAATAAGGCTGATATCAGCGTGTTTCTCATCTGTATGTGTGTCACTCAATCTTTATGTTTACCTCTCAGTACAAAAAAATCTACATTATGTTTTTCTTTCGTGGTGGCCGACTTAGCAGCTGTTTTTTCTCCTCTGGTACTAATCGGAGCCATGATAAAATCAACCATTCGTATCATGTAGTGAGCACCGGCTAACCTTAGACGACAATATTTTTCAATTTTTCTAATTTCCCTTGGTGTTTTAATAAGCAAATCTGAGTATATTTGAAAACCTATATTTTTCTGAATGCATGTATTTTGTCGCCGGGTTCATAACGGCGCTTACATTTCAGCGCAAAAACATAGAAAACCTTTCGGAAAGACACCGATAACTTATTTTATATAAAGAAATAACAATATAATTTTTTTTATAATCATTTTATTGATTTCCACTTTATTATGGCTTAAATCCAAACGGCAACATTTTGTAAAGGCGTTGTTGATAAAGAAACATTTTTTTTACAGTAAAATTACTAATCTATGAACAATCATGGTACTGATAATATTAGCTGTAGCTCTATAAGGAAACATTCAGCATTCATTGACCAATCAGCCAGTGTTACTTTCTGTTCAAAAATATAAAAGCTATTAAACAAATTTTTCAGGAAAATAGGTTTCTCAAGTCCAGTAACTGTTATAGATCTTTTCAGTATTGATATGGTTTTTCTTCCGTACTTTTTATCTAAAATAGTGTGAACTCAACATCTTCATATTACTATTTTCTTCGCGTTATATATGTTATCCATTTTAGTTGTTGCTAATGTTGGCAGTCTTCAAATGATGTCTTTTCTAATATTTGGTAAAGTTCCTGATAATTCAATAGCGCCAGCCCATGTTTCATTTTACGGTAGACTTGTTGCTAACCAAAGCTATAAGACTCACTCTGTCCTGCTATTTAATCCATAGCTGGGTGGAAAAGAGATGGATCCATACCTCTACCAAGGGTATTTACACGTAAGCGAATGTGCCACTGATGTAGATTATATTATTTTTACTGCTAGACGCAGGAGACGGACGAGTATTAACTCGATAGAATTGTCTATTACCTTTATGCAACAAAATGCTATAACACAGGCTAAACTGACTAATATAAAATTAAGAGAATTCATTATTCCAGAAATATTTAAAAAAAATATTTTTCTTGGGTTTGTTTTCTTAAATTTATTATGCATTTCCCTGTTAATCTGGCGAGGAACTTCACCCATGAGTAATCAGCAGCATGACCATTCTTACGACGGTGAGTTTAATGCCCATTGTCTACTTAACACTTGTGGCATTTAATTTCAAGAAGCCTTGAATGGTTAACGAATCTACTATTGTTGACCATTTCTACTGTCGTAACTTCGATACTAGCAGGGAACGTCGACATTAAATAATTCGACAATTGTTGCCGTGTAAAATCAACCAACGAATGATCGGTGTTGTTCAGCGGTTAGCGATGCTAATTTTGTTGACCATTACTATTGACTAGAGATTTTGATCCTCGCTAGGTGCCACATACAAAATTCGGCCTGAAATAACCCGAGTGTTATATTATGGTAAAAAAACAACCCACAATCGGTGTGGGATAACGACTAGAAAGGCTAAACAATTTCTATTTACATTATTCGGACTATTGTCTTCATCTTTATTGCCATATTTGTCACAACGTTTTGGCCCTTTAGTATCTGTCTATATTTCTGAGATGAGGTATTATTACAATATTTACATTGTTCGGACTATCATTCTCATCTTTCTTGCGATATTTATCACAACGTTTCGGCTATTGTACGCTCAGGCCTTATTCAGGTGGTTAGGATATCGAACTGAACCTTTTATTTCGCTCACTGGGGTAGTTCAACGTGTCATGTCTAATGGATGTCAGTTATCAGTTATCACCTGTTAATTTCCAAGTTCTCCACTGCCTTAACCAGGTATTGAACTCACACGCTTTGGGTCTTTTCACTGATCTAACTAACGCCTTCAGGACATCTGTGTATGAATTTGTGGGTTTTATAAATCTAACGTCTTCAGCAATCATTTTTTACCAGTGCTCATATTGCGATTTTTGCTGTTATCATTGTACTTTTTTTTTTACCAGAGCTCATATTCCAATTTTTGTTGTTATTATTGCTTTTCTCTGGTACTTCTTATTATAAAGGGCTCAGTTCGACATCCCAACCACCTGAAGAAGGCCTGAGCGTACAACGGCCGAAACGTTGTGATAAATATGGCAACAAAGATGAGGATGATAGTCCGAACAATTTCAATAGTGTACGTAACACCTCATCTCAGAAATATAGACAAATACTAGACAATTTCTGTCTGAATTTCTGGAATGGGAAGTTATCATTCTTCTTCTTTATGTACCGTGTCCGCTCAGGACGTAGACGAATATAGCCCTCCACAACTTCCCGCCTTTTGTAGATCTTAATAAATGAATTTCCGTTATTTCTCCTAAGTTTGTTCCACCATCTATTAGTCAAACTCATTAAGTTATGCGTTGTTTTCCTTTGTCCACGTTGCCATCAATCTGTCCTGTGAGTATCAGATTTTCCATGCCCTCTTTCCTCATTATGTGCCCCAGAAACCTCAACTGTCTCTTCCTGGTGTTAATTATAATGGTCTTTTTCGTTTTCCTTTTCTCCAAAACTTTATCGATACTTACATGTTCGGTTCACAGTATCCTCAGTATCCTTCTGGAGAACTTGATTTCTGTTGCTTCAACTCTCTTCTTCATCTTTGAGAAGATTGTCCGCCACTCACTGCCATACAGGACGACAGATATGAGGTAGCAGTTTAGTATTCTTTTCCTTGTTCTTAGCGAAATTTTCCTATTTATTCGGTCTATTGTCCTCCTCTTTGTTGTTGGTATCTCGACATTTCGTCCGCTCTGCTCTCCGAATATGCAAAGATCTGAGATAAATAAATAGATAGATAGATAGATAGATAGATAGATAGAGAGAGAGAGAGAGAGAGAGAGAGAAGTGAAGTAGATAAATAGAAAAAGACAGATAAATAGAGACAAAAAGACAGACAGAAAGATTGATATATGGATAGATAGAGATGGAGATTAGATAGATAGATAGATAGATAGATAGATAGATAGATAGATAGATAGATAGATATAGAGATAGAGAGAGGGAGAGAGAGGGAGGGGTGAGGTAGATAGATAGGAAAAGACAGATAAATAGAGACAAAGATAGATAGATAGATAGATAGATAGAGAGAGAGAGAGATAGATAGATAGAGAGAGAGAGAGAGAGAGAGGGATAGATAGATAGATAGATAGATAGATAGATAGATAGATAGATAGAAATAGAGAGACAGACAGACAGAGACAGATACATATAAAGGGAGAAGCAGATAGATAGATAGATAGATAGATAGATAGATAGATAGATAGATAGATATAGAGGGAGAAACACAGAGAGAGAGAGAGAGCGGTAGATATAGAGAGACAGATAAAAAAAGACAAAAAGAGATAGATAGATAGATAGAAAGAAAGAAATAGAGAGAGACAGATAGATGTAGAAAGAGAAGCAGATAGATAGATAGATACATAGATAGATCGATAGATATTTAGATAGATAGATAGATAGAAATAGAGAGACAAGCAAACATAGTGACAGATAGATATATAGAGAGAAACAGATAGAGAGAGATAGAGAGAGATACAGATAGAGAGAGAGAGAGAGAAAGATAAAAAATTGAAAATAATACAAATTAAAAGCCCAAACTTCTAGGAGATTCTGTCCTGTGGTCTAGATGTTTATCTATTTCCTATCTCTGATAGAGTTAAATGGTCAAGATCTAAAGACTGGTATTTCAAATACAGATTCTTTGTTGTCCCTCATTTCTCTAAAGATCCAGGCCATTCATACTGTAAGATTTTTCTTCAAATCCAAAATTACATTATACAATCATTTTAGGTTGTCCAAATTTCTTAGACGAAACTTTTTACTCTTTCTTCTTCTTTTATTGCTTGTGCATTCCTAACAATCGGAGTCGACGTCCGAAACTTAAAATCTTCGAAGTTTTAAGAAGAAGCATTTTCCTGATTAATTATTAATTCATCTTTGTTTAAGCTTATTTTAACAAACATTAAGAGAGAAAAAAGATTAGTCATGTAACGTTAATTATGCATTATTCATTCAGATTTTAAACTCGTAACTTCTTACAAACCCACGTTTTCTACAGTCAAAATTACAGCCACTCGCACTTCTCCCTTGTGGAACGCTCGTCCGACTTCTTGCTTCTCAGTCAACTATCATCTTCGAAAATTAAAATGCAATGTCAATCATTATCTTCTGTCTTCTTACTTCTTTTGTTTATATTGTTCTCTCTCTTTAATAGAGTTTTTTACTCGCATACTAAAACACACAGTAGTCCATTGCGTCATAGTGGCTTTATGGCTTTGCATGGGGTGAGATGATTTTTAAAAAATAAAGAAGAATTTAATGATATTTTCTTCCTGAAATCGTTGCTTCTTAGAATTTAGGATGGCTAAATCCCTGTCTTTAGTGACAAATATTTTCATCTCAGTTCTATACTAACCGTTTCTTCTGTCGTACTTATGGCTAGTGGAACTCTATTCTACCATTTTGCTTCCTAATCAGCTATGATTTTCAAAAAAATACAATGCCAATCGCCGTCTTCTGTCTACTTAAATCTTGTTCTTTTATTGTTCTTTATCCTTAATAGTAGATTTTCTCATATTCTCTAACACCCAGTAACCTCTTGCCTCTTAGTGACTTTATTGCCTTGCTTGGGGTGAAATGATTAAAAAAATCATAAACGAAGATGTCTTACAGAAAACAGAAACAACAAGGAACATTATGCTTACAATAAGTATGAAACAGCTACAATTTCTGGGACCCATAATGAAGACCTAAAAGTGTTTAGATAATTTAACACCAACTGGGCCTAATGAAGGTGAGAGAGATAATGGAATTAGTATATTTTTTTAAGCATTTCACTCCAAGCAAGGCGGGAAGCAACTAGCACACAAGAGGTTACTGAGAGTTGAAGCGAGATCAAAGAGGACTTATAGAGCAAAGGATGAAGAGAAGTGCAGGGGATAGAGCAAGGCATCTGGAAACGTCGATTGACATTACATTTGAATAGTTGGAGATTATAGCTATCAGGGAAACAGGAAAAGGGGAGGGAGTTCCACAGGCGAGAAGTGCGAGATATGAAGCTATTGAAGTCGAAGAGACGGCTACATTTAACACTTTCGACAGTGAAAGGGTGAGAGCGAGATGCCAGCCTAGCTGAACGCTTAAATTCATGAAGTCTGGGAACCCGCGAAAGCAGCTCATCAGAGCAGTTACCGTGAAAGTATTTGTCAAAAAGACAGAGGGAGGCGACGGCATGTCTGTGAGAGAGCGACTGCAGACGAGATGCCAGATCAGGGCCAATTATATTGCATATCCGTCTCTGGATTTGGTCAAGAAACTTGAGACAAACAGAAGGGTCTCCAAACCATATATGCCAGCAACATTTTTTATATCGTGTAACAGCATATTTGTCCATCCCACAAAATGTTTAATATCTAAAAAGAACACTAAACTAATCGAATTTTTTTCCGAGATTTCAGATAAGGTGCTTAGCCACCTTGACACCATTTGTCGTAAGAATCACTGAAAAATCCTTTGAGTCTATTGAGCTAGAAAGATCATTCAGGCTTTAAGAAAAAGATCAAGATGATCTTTGCCCTTTCTAACTTTCTGTCCTGGAGTAACAATTTGCCTCACGGTTTTAACGTACGATTTAATTTTCAAGTCATTTTTTCACTGCTGTTTGGACTGTCAGAGGTGAAAGCCCTCTCTCACGTGCCAAACGACTAATGGATTGAGTTGGACCTTTTCTAATTGATATCTTTAACTCTAAGTTGAAATGATTATCCTTCTTCCTGTTGTGACCTCCAGATCCAGTTTCCTCTCTACTGTTACCTCTTGTTTAAACTTATTCACCGTTCTCTTTATGGTTCTTGAAATGTCTTTGAAGATGGAAGCCAGAATATGAATGTTTGTACCATTACTGAAGGCCTGAATGATCTTTTTTGTCTCACCTTTGCTCAGTTGGGAAGACATAGTGCAGATGACTCAATTTAATCTGAATAACACAATGGATTTTTCATTGATTCTTACGGCGAATGTTGTCAATATGGCTAAACGTCTTATCCGAAAATCTGCAAAAAAGAAACTCAGTTAGTTTAGTGATTTTTTTTTGTTTTTTTTTGTCGATATTAAACATTTTGCGGAATGGGCCATTATCCCATGATGCTGCACGAGTTGGACAATTTTGCTGTTACACCCGGTATATATACATATGAAAGGGAAGTCAGCGAGCTGTGTTCAAAATTGAACAAAGTTCGTTAACATACACTTCCGCACGAATACCCATGCATCCATTTCTCTCTCTGTCTCTCATTCTCTCTCTCGCCGTTTACAGAGTAAACAGCAGAGCAGACTGAGCTGTCTAGCTTTGTTTGGTAACCAATTTAGGAAAAGAAAACTTTAAAGAAAGCCGCTTTAAATTTAGACACCCCAACCTTGCCCTGACTTGACATCTGTTAAATGTAACATATAGTACAAATTGAGATATTGGTACAAATTGTTAACACCTTACACCCCTTTTCTTTAAACAATCGCTCTAGCCGTCACCACAGAAATTTTGATTTCAATAATGAATATCCTTATGAAACGCGTAAACCTCAGAAATAAGTTATTCCAAAAAAAATTTCGCTTGAAGATGGAACAGAACTTAGGACTTTAATTCAATTTAATTCAAATAATTATATTGAGGTTCTCGGCTCTTGTTTTGAAACATGAAAACTCTTATGTAGCGTGTTGGAATCATATTTTTAAATAAATAATTATATATATATATATATATATATATGTGTGTGTGTGTGTGTGTGTGTGTGTGTGTGTGTGTGTGAATTAATTTCTAAGAAATCAATGGACTTTTATTCAACATTATTTCCTACAACTCAAAACGTTATTTTCGGGATACCAATCTTTGAGTAGACGACCTATCTCTCAAAATGTCTCTCGAACATGCGGGTCTACAGAGGCAATTCCCGTTGTTTTAATAATAAAATTGGAGGATCTCTACTTATCACATTGATTGTCAAGTAAGTGATAAGTTTAATGACCTTAAAGTCTGTGAATTATATGCAGGGTGATTGAAAAGTAACTCCATATTTTATATATGATGGACTCTCCAGTTTTACTATAATTTTTGCAAGACGGGAAAGCCCATCATACATAAAATAGGGAGTAAATTTTCAATCGGCCTGTACATTGGATAAATATTGTAGGCGCATGAGGTCATTTCTATGTCATATATACAGTCTTGCGTATAGCACATGCATATATTCATAAAGTAATTTTTATCTTACACATTATCTATCTATCTATCTATCTATCTATCTATCTATCTATATATATATATATATATATATATATGTAGTGTGTATGTTTGTGTTGTGTATGACTGCTGTGAAGGTAGGTAACGTACTATCAGACGGCATCATCCATTGTAGTTTCGTCATATCTATCTCAGTTTGTTTTAGTATCTATCTATCTATCTATCTATCTATCTATCTATCTATCTATCTATCTATCTATCTATCTATCTATCTATGTCTATTCCATATCTATCTATCTATCGATCTGTCTATCTGTATATATATATATATATATATATATATATATATATATATATATATATATATATATATATATATATATATATATATATATATATATATATATATAGTGTATGTTTGCGTGTGTGTGTGTTGTGTGTGACTGATGTGAGCGTAGATGCGCGTTGAGAAATTTAGCTTTCCGGTGTTTTGCCTGGGAGGGGGGAATCTTCTTGATAATGGCGCCCTTGGGAGAGGATTCCAGCTATCAGCACAGTTTGGAAGTACCCATAAACCATACCCACGGGTTTACCCTAGCCTTGTTAGTGAAATTGCATAGAAGAAACGGTCCGGGGTCCGTTGAGATTTGTTCAAGCACGAAGTCACATGTCATCGTGACCGAGGAATTGTGCATACTGGGCTTGTTCAAGAACTGATCAGACCAGATTGCTGCAACTACGACCCAATCAGATCACTTGCAGTATTGAATGCTGGTTTTGAAAGAATACAAACTCGCACGAGCTGGAACCTGCAAAAGGGAATAGCTATCTTCTCTAGTAGTTAAATTCCCAGATGAATTCTGTGGACAAGACAGATTTGTATAAAATGACAAATGGAAAAAAAAATCTTTTCAAGGCAAAAATGAAATCGAAATGTTTTTGTTGTTATAGTTACATTAAAAAATCCAAATTTAAAAAGATAGACGTTTCTGTCTAAGCCTTTTTGTCTGGTTAATGTAAATTACCTTTATATAGTAAGGGATTTTTTCCCACGTTGACAATGAATTCTGTGGACATTTTTGAAAAAGTCTGAAGACGAAACGCGTCGGCAAAATCTAAGATTTTTTTTTCCATTCGTCATTTTATACCAATCTGTCTTGTCCATAGAATTGATCTGGGAATTTAACTATGTTGTCGATTAAAAAAAAAAATCCTTTACTATATAAAGGTAATTTACATTAACCAGAAAAAAAGGCTTAGACAGAAGAGTCCATCTTTTTAAATTTGGATTTTTTAATGTAACTATAACAACAAAAACATTTCGATTTCATTTTTGCCTTGAAAAGTCGGATGACGAAACGCGTCGGCAAAATCTGAATTTTTTTTTCCAATTGTCATTTTATAGCATATATATATATATATATATATATATATATATATATATATATATATGTGTGTGTGTGTGTGTGTGTGTGTGTGTGTGTGTGTGTGTGTGTGTGTGTATATTAAATTTTAATTTTATTTTGCTCTACTTAGTGTATTTAGCACATTTACGTTCAGCTTTGTATTCTGTTAATGCTTTTTTTTTCTTTTTCCTGGACATTTCGTTGCTGGTTGGTATTTTTTCAAGCAGTACGGAGGTTTTTAGTCTTTTCTTTTTTTATTGAATTTTTTACCAAGTATCAGTTTGCCTAATATTTTTTATTTACAAATTCTATTATCTGTTTTTTTTTTCAGACCGCCAGAGCTATAGGTTAAATTAAAATAATATATATATATATATATATATATATATATATATATATATATATATATATATATATATATATATAAACATTGAAGTTAACACTTAGAGGCGACAGGCTCTTTCATGCTAGACGCAATCATCAGGCCACGTGTTTTTTTTTTTCAAGGCTATTTATATATACGAATCAGTGGTGCATTGTGGGTAGTCTATTTTGGCGGTTATTTTGCCGGACGTCGATTATTTATTTATTTTTTTTATTTGGGTTAGATTATTGTGCTTGTTTTTATTTATTTTTATTTTTTATTTTTATTTCTTATCTTATATATTAATTTATTTTTATTTCAATCGGTGTTTTATTAACATAGTGAAAATTTGTTTGTATCGCTTATTTAATAGTTTTGTTTTGGTTTGGGAAGATAATTAAAGCTATTTATTCAATTTTGGGTTTGATTACTGTAGTTAATTCTAACTATTATTTTGTCGGGAACAGTTTTTAATTTGTTTATTATTTCATTTATTTATTTGGATTGATTATTTTACTTGTTTTTTCTAGCGATTAATTTATAGGGATCGGTTTGTTAGTTTATTTATTTGGATTAATTTAGATTAATTTATTTTACTTGTTTATTATTATTTATTTATTATGCTGTATATTTTTATTTACTCTTTTCGGTTTTCGATTTTTAAGTAACGTAGTATTTTTTATCGTTATATAACAGTTATAGCTATGTTTTTCGTCCGATTTTTGCTATGATTTTTATATTCTAACTAATATTTTGGTCAATGGTTTGTTAATTTGTTTATTATTTACTTTATTTATTTGAGTTCATTGATTTTGTTTTTTATTTGTTATTTATTTATTTATTGTATTTCGTCTATTCTAACGGGTGTGATTTGGTAATTTGTTTGGGTTAATTTATTTTATAGTCATTTTGTTTATTTATTTGTTTCTTTATTTATTTTATGTTTTCTTTCAGTTTTTGAAGGCATGAAAACAAATTTTTAATACGTTGCTTAAATGTATACTTATGTATTCTCCTATATATACTTATTCTTCATTACCTGGCGATTTTATCGTGGCTTTGTATATTAAGCTGCTTTGTAAGCAATTACCGTTTAAAGGACATTCGTTCTTTATTCTGCAGTTACACGTGGGTTTAATTTTTTCGTGTGGCTTGTTGACAGTTTTCCTGTTGGGCTTTTTTATTTTATTGTGCCATGTTCTTGGTGCAACTGTAGCTGATTTTTACTGTGTTTTTGTTGAATATTTTGTGTACGATACTTGATTCCGGGAAGTGTAAGAGTTTGAAGAATATTTCTCCTACGTTTGTTTTTACGTTTTTGCTGTACAGTGGGTTGAACCATATGATATTTCTTTTCCTATTGGCCTTTTTGTGTTCTGTGGTGAATATGTGAGTGTTGCTGGGAATCCATTATCTTTTAGGGCTGTTTAGTAGTCTTTCTTAACTTTGTTAAATATGGATTCATTGGAGGAATTGTCGGAAAGCCTGCGTTTAATCGATTTTGGTATCTGTTTGATTATAGAAGGCGGGTGGTTGGAAGATCTGTGTATATAGAGTGGTTTATCATTGGGTTTTCTGTATGGCTTATATGTTCCTTTTCTTAGGTTGAAGTTAACATCTAGAAAATCTACTTATATCTATGTCGAATCTATTATTTTTGAAAATCTATTATTGCTTTTCTAGTTTTGTCTGTGCTTTGTTTGTTACAGTTTCTTAAGATTATGAGACCGTCGTCAATGGAGCGTCCTATGTCATTTCTATCTATTATATTGCTTAGTTCGTGTAGTAATTATATACGTATGATTTCGCATGTCTTTGCACCGTCAAAGCTTCCCATTGTAGTGTCAAAGATCCCATCTTTCTTTATCCATGTTTCTTCATTGTGAAATAGTAATGATTTACGGGAGTGCTTAATGGTGTCGATTTCGCTTGGTTTTATTATTATATGTTCCTGAGCTAAGTTGATGGCCTTATCTAGCATGTGTTCTGTTATTGTAGGAATTGGCAATTCTGTTTGTTGTTTATGCTGTGGGACCAGCCAATATTTGATTTTGTGTTTTTCTACTGGTTTACTCCTAACTTCTTCTTACGTTCAGAGTTAATTCTTTCTAGTATTGTTTTACTGGTTTTACGTAGCTCGCCTTTGGTTAGGTTTATGAGTCTGCATGCAGGGTTGGTTTTGAAACTTTCTTTATGGTCTTTTAGTATGATAAACGCTTGCACCTTGCTGATGCAACATATATATAAACATAAAAATGTCTTAAAATAATTGTCGGATTTTTTCCATTTCATAAGTGTGACGTAATTTGTTTACATTTGGATACGCTTTGAACAGATATGAATGTACGTAAAAGATTCATGGAAGATTGAAGTTTAAAAACAGTAAAATCGACCATGCTAATCGAACGATTCTCCGTGGCTAGATCGGTTAAGGCACGTTGGGTTAAATGACGGTTCCGTATAGGATACAGGTTCGATTCCTGTCGGAGGACGAATATTTTCTATGAAAATTTCACGGGCATTCAGGCCGGTAAATGATATTAATACTGTTTATTATAAAACAGTGCATTTACTTAAATATTTGTTTCTATAAAAAGAATGTATAAACATAAAAATGTCTTAAAATAATTGTCGGACTTTATCCATTTCATAATATATATATATATATATATATCTGCAAATGGAATAGCTATCTTCCCTACTAGCTAGATTGGCATTCATAGAAATGAATAGGCTGGCATATATATATATATATATATATATATATATATATATATATAAATAAAAGTTTATTATATGCAAGTCGTCAGGCCTGACGATTGCACATAGTCTGTTTCAGACTGTATGCAATCGTCAGGCTTTATGTTCACTTTTATATTTACACACGCTCTATCTCTGATATTATCTCTGATATTGAGCACTTTATCCCATAAATATAGCACACCTTAAGACTATATTTCTTTTATATATATATATATATATATATATATATATATATATATATATCTGTGTGTGTAGGTATATATATATATATATATATATATACATATATATAAATGCTTTAAGAAACTAAACTTTTAAACTTTTCATCACCCCATCGCATCTCGTCTCTATCTCTTTCTCTCTCTCTCTCTCTCTCTCTCTCTCTCTCTATATATATATATATATATATATATATATATATATATATATTATATATATTCAGCTGGCAAGGTTTGTGTAGTTAATTTTTCATTGCATGTTTCAAATTTCTGCGTGATATGTTGTATATTGGATGTGAGCTTATGAATTTAGTCGGTTCGATTTCACAGATTTGTTTTAATGAATTTTGCACTTAAATATGTTGTGTAGAAAAACTGCCTAACATTCTCTACGCCATTATTGAAACATTGTCTTGTCCGTCCGCTATGAATAGAGTCAAAGAATGGATCGATAAGGCGTAGCGCTATCCGTCGTACTGAACTACTGTATTTTCAATCCATGTTCTCATGTGATTAACACTTTGAGCTCAACGTTCCTGACAAATTTTAAGCCTTCTGCCTGAGCTCCTGAGTCAAAATTCACAAATAATTGGTATGTAATGTTTCATGATAGATATAAACATAGTTATAAGTGTTTACCCACTTTTTTCAATCAGTGACTAGGCATTACGTTATTTTTCTCGACCACCGATAAAGAGAAGTGGTCAGAGATCAAAGGGTTAAGAGCTTTGTTTCCTTCTCTTCATGCACGGTAACATCATGGCATAAATTTAATTAACACTCTTTCTGAGAATCTATGCTTTAATCTAGTGATTGAATTTAAGTCAAATTAAAAAAAAAAAGTTTTGAAATATTGTTTATCAAAAAGACTTTTTCCACTCTTCATATTCTGTTTGATAATGCCTTACCTTGTTGTAATGTTTCATCATTGATGTTGACATTTTTTTAATTTTGACTCAGCCTGAAATATAGTGTTATGTCTAATATAATTATTCAGTTCTGTTGGGAGTCCTCCCCTTTTTACACAAATGGACTCACCCAGTATATACATATACTACTGCTATGTGAATACCCGAGAGTGAAAGGTTGTAGGTAACTAGAAGAGTGAGGGTGAGGTAACTGCGTTGTAGCTAACCGACAGTAGGTGAAGGTAACAGACAGACAGAACGATCGTAGCGAGCAAGAGTCACAGTGAGCGAGCATGTAGACCCAGTAAGAAGTCATACAGCGATACTTCAATACCAAAGACTGTATAGATATTTTGCTACTAACCCGTATTCCTGGAACTACTAACCCGCATTACCAGTTTGTATTATTACGTTAATACATTATTTTCCTATATTCATTCTTGGCATTTGTTATTTATTGTTACCGGATTTCATCCCGGAATCCACAACAAGCTCCTTAACCCTTTAAACTCTGCGTTCTTGAACAATTTTAGCTCTTCTGTCTAAGCCCCTCTGTCAAAATTCGCAAATAATTAATATATAATGCTTCACGGTAGATATAAAAATAGTTACAAGTGTTTACATGCCGTTTAACCAGTGGCTGGGCATTACGCCATTTTTCTGTACCAGCGTTCAACCGGTGGCTGGGCATTAAGTCATTTTTCTCTACCACCGGTAAAACGATGGTCAAGTCTCAAAGTGTCAAACTTTTCTTCTTTCAATCCGTTGTTTCCGGTGTTTTCCATGCAGCCTTCCTAACCAGCTACCACGAGCATTGTACGAAATTTATAACGAAATAAAAATTAAATACATAGACATAAACATATATATATGTATAGTTTCTATATTTACAGATTCTTAATGCTCAATATCACAGATAGACAGTTTACAGATATAGGCACTGATGTTCCCTATGTCCATTATATATCTATCTATCTATGCATCTATCTCAGTCTGTTTTATCTATCTATCTATCTATCTCTGTTTAATTATTTATCTATCTCAGTCTGTTTCATTATCTATCTATCTATATATATCTAATCTCAGTCCGTTCATATCTTTCTCAGTCTGTTCACATCTATCTATCTATCTATCTATCTATCTATCTATCTATCTATCTATCTCTGAATATAAGATCAATCAGCTAAGTGACAAAGTCTATTTGTATTATATATATATATATATATATATATATATATATATATATGTATAAAATGCTTTTGTGCAACACATACATATTACTTATTTAATGCATATGTATTTTGTACATTTATTTTAATATCTTTATGCAAAAATATGTATTTATGCTTAAATTTATCTATATGTTTATATATATATATATATATATATATATATGTGTGTGTGTGTGTGTGTGTGTATGTGTATGAGAGAGATATTTAATGTTTAACGAACGTCCTACACAAAAAATCCATTTTCTTTAATGTACTGTGTAACTTACTTATATTTAAAATGCAACTTTTTATCCAAATCTCCGGGCGCTTAAAAAGCATTTCTATTGGGTATAAACTGCTTAAAATTAAGTCGGTAACGTCTATAATCACTTGGGACATGGCAAAATATAACTAAATAACGAAATAAATAAAGCGAAAAAGAAGTCATAATCTATTTTATATCAAGCTACTTTTACTTAAAACTTTAAAAAGTGCGCCCATTGTGAATAAAACTATTCATAGCGTCGAATAAATCTTTTATGCGCAAGTCACTACTGTCAAAACTGTTATGGTTTCTTTGATAATCAAATCAAGAAAAGCGAATAAATCTTCTACGGTACGCATTGGATGAGACGGGGGGCTGAAAAAGTTTTCGTTTCCGTCAAGAAGCCTTTTAAAAATCTCTTTGTTTGTTTGGTTGTATTAGTAGAATGTTGGGAAATTGGTCGAGCCAATAACCTTACAGCATGGTTTCGTATCTGAATGAGCATGGGAAATAATTTTGTTTTCCGAACAGTTTGGCTTGTGAGGAAGTTTACCATAATTGGATTTAAAGATACTCGTCTCCGAGGGAACATTTCGGAAAGTGGGATATTAGGATGGAAAGAAATTCCTGTCGCATTTGAAGCCGGAAAAGAAACAAAGTCCGATTTGCATTTAATTGACGATTTAATTAAAACAGTTTCACTAATTATCAATAACAGGATCTCATTTATTTACATTGTTCAGATCGTTGTCCTTTTATTTATTGTCATATTCCCAACGTTTCGACCGTTATACACTCCGGCCTTCTTCAGTTGATATACGCTGGAATTTCGAATCGAGCCCTTTATCTAGTCCATGGGGGTATATTGTTTTAGGTCGACGTGCCATGCCTGTTCTCGATATTTCAGTTTCAGTTAATTCACTTTAGTAACTCAAGCTCCAGTTACTTCAGATGACTCTTCCTGGTGTTAAGTAAAAGCTTTTTCCTTGTTTGCAACCTCTCTAAAACCTCATCGTTGCTCACACGCTCGGTCCATGATATCCTTAGCATCCTTCATCCTTCTGTAGAACCACATCTCCGTCGCCTCGAGTCTCTTCTTCATCGTAAAGAAGGACGGATGTCACGTAACAGCTCAGTATTCTTTTCCTTGTTACCAAAGAAATCCTCCTGTCTCGCAATACTCTGCCCAGCTTTTGGAATGTGTCCTTGGCCATCCCAATACATCTACGGATATCTGTGTCGCGCTTACCGTCCTCTGTCAAGACGCTTCCCAGACCTGATGCTCCTGAGTCGAATAGAGGGCACGTGAGACAAGGGAAAACAGCGCGTGACATACCTGGCGATCAGGTGGATGACAGAATGCGGTCTGGAAGAGGAAGCAGATAGAAGGAAGTTGCCGAGAGCTGTAATAGAGGCAGGTGAGAGCCATTATCGCCTCCTGAAAGGACATGGCACATAAAAAGAAAAGTCTCCAAGTTTTTGTTCACCTCTGCTGTACCCGGGTATTGAACTCACAACTCTTTGGGACAAGTCACAGGATTGCTTCAACCAACGCTTTTATATGTCTCCAGGGGCGCATGGCCCAGTGGATAAAAGCGGTGAAGCAATCCTGTGATTACTCATTTTAACATACATATTTACCAAAAATTACGCAAACATATCTTGAAATACTAAACAGTAAATTTATTCAATAAAGACCCCATTGGCTTCAACCACGGTCTACAGACAACTTTGGAATCTCCTGCATCTCTTCTGGACAGTCTTCTTGTTTAAGTTGGTGAATGCTGCCATAATTCTTGCCTTCAGTTCATCTTTGGTGTTACGAGGAGTTTTGTTGGTCTCTCGCTCAACTGCACCCCAAACATTATAATAAAGGGGTTTGCAATCTGGGGAGTTAGGTGGCCAGATATAAGGTGTGATCTGGTAACAGAAATTGTCTGACAAACATAACTGCTTTCCCTTGCTTGAGTGGCTTGTTGCGGAGTTTTTTTTTTGTTTTTTTTTACCGGACATAGGTTCTTCCCGCAGTTACCCGCTTGACCCAAGGCATCACTATCTCTTCAAGGCACCTGATGTGGGATGATGAATGGAGGCATAACGTCGCCGTCAATAGTGACCTCTCCAACCATTTTCGTAATCACCATTGGTCTCATCCAACTCTTTTCGAATTCCCTGCGCTATCTGGAATGTTCGTATTAGAGCTTCCGGTGCGAATGCAATGCAATACTGAATGACGTTTTCAAATTTTTGGCGGAGTGAATTGCGTGATGGTGCTCTTTTTTGCACAAAACGGTACCCAACTGACCATAAAGCGTACTCGACAAAATAAAAAAAAGCAATGCGCATGCGCGAAATTAAAACTTAAAAATGACGGCAATTTACCCATCGCAGAATATAGATGTGCATGAGTGATTTTGATGAGATTATGATGTGCACTTGGACGTGGTGTAATAGTTAGAAATCTTATATCAGTGGATTAATTACGACTGTATAGTGAGTTCACTTCTCACTCCCTGCTCCATACTTGCGGCCTTGTGCCAAATCTAAGCTACGCTTAGAAAATCAATATAACCCGAAAGGATGGTTTGGAGTATTTGACACTTATGTGATATATCGAATGTAAAAATGACAAGAGAAGGTAATGAGTCATCTACCTGACGAGCTTTTGCAAATGGCTGATGGGACGGAGTGAACGTCATATCAAAAACACAAACGGCAACGTTAGTTGCAAGGGATAGGGATATTTGGCAGGATATGCTCGGCCACATTCTGATGGGACTCGACAAATAGAATCAGAAGATTGAAAGGTACCTTCAAAGTGATCGTGAAAAATGCAATAGGACTTTCTTTCAAACCGTTAGTGGTTTCGAAATCCAAGGTCGACAATGGTGAATTTTGGTTGGTTGTCAATACATTGAAAACTGGTAAAATTCAGGGTTTATTTCTGAAGATGAAGTCCGTTACTTTCTTTGAGATGTAACTGAATTACCACCAGTCCCAGATGTCAATATACGTGCGTATATAAAAGCTATGTTTACAAATGCTTACGTTTCATGTCATGCAAGGTAACTTTATCTTTAAAGATTAGCGTAATGGAAGTTCATTTCTCCCAATTGTCCTTGACAGAAGAGACGCTTCATCGCCTGTCATCTTCGCAGTCTGAAACACATTTTGGGCATTCTTTGGTCCGACTGGATCACCAATAACATAGATCCCAACTGTATCCAATTGCACTGCCTATACGCCTTTCTCTAACAAATGCTCCGCTGGCTTGGACATGTACACCGTATGCCTGTACGAGGAACTGGCCACCGGCAAGAGGGCACGAGGGCGAACTAATCTTCGCTTCAGGACGTCTGCAAAAGTGACATGAGGGCAATAGATATGAACATTGAGACGCGATTTACAACGAGGGTTGGAGAGAGGAGTTGAGATGCGAAGACTTGCCTCCGGGGATAAAACTGCTCGAAGGGGAAAAAACGGCGACATCGGGAAAGAGGGCCTTCACATGCATTCGTTGCAAGTAACTGTTAATCCCGTGTGGGCCTGTGCAGCCATAATAGATGCTACACCTCTATCAGCAGCTCAGGCATAACTCTTTGAGCTCAGGTCCAAGATTTCACGAGACCGACGTATACCACATAATTGTTCTTGTATCACATTAAAGTAAGCTTAATAAATATCAAGAAACCTTAGAATTATTAATGAATTATTCGTTCCGATATCATTATCTTTGTTGTTTTTGTCCAATTCTGTTGTAATGTGCCTGTTATATAGTAGATTTCAGTCACATGTCCAGATTAGTACGTTATATTCTCAGTCGACATCTAAATACGGCTTTTGCCGTCTCGGTATTCACCCAGGACCACCAAATAAGGGTGGATGTGGCACAGGGCCATTTTTTAACCTGGGTCGATTCCAAGCCAGTAGACTCGGGCAAAAATTGTATACACGGGGTCGGGTCGCTCCCTATCTGCCAAACGAGACACTACCCTTCGGCAGAGCCTCGTCTGTGTAGAGAGGTCGACAAGCAGAGTATTAGCAAACGCAGAGGTTTTGCTGTCACTGTTTACCCAAGACCTCTCCCACAATGCAGGATGTGGCACAAGGCCGTTTTTTAACGTGAGGCGATTCCGATCCTGTAGGCTCTGGCAAACATCATTCGTAGACCCCGTAACAACGAAGTCGGGTTTGTCTACCTCCACAGACGAGACTCTGTCTTTCGCCATAGCCTCGTTTGGGTTCCTCCCTGTCCGGAGACGGAGAGGTAGAGAAGTAGAGAACCGGAAAAACACAGGGTTTTGCTGTCTGCCCTCGTCCTATGTTTCGTTCTCGCATTTATACACATGCGCACGAGTCCACCTCGTTGCTCGGGCTATAACAAAAGGTTATTATGCAATGGAACCGTGTCACGATAAGAGATAAAAACAACAAAAATAAGGACAGTAGATTGAATTAGTCATATACATGTATTACTCTTTTATAGTACCACACTGTACACAACATTACTCCGCCTTACAGCACTTGAATAAATATTAAAATTACTCTATCTAAACTAATTCCGGCGGTTTAATATCCCTTTTACAAAATAAATAAATTGTTTCTGTCAAAATAAGTAGCTATTTTTTATTAATTCAGTGTTTGCTTGAATTTGGTGTCTCTAAACCGTCAAAAGCAATATTAAAACCAGTTGATTTGTTTGAATAATTAAACGATTACGAAGTCGACATACTTCCGTTATTAACCTTCGGTTCGAACAGTGGTTCACTGCGAAATATTAATATCGTGATCTTTTCAAAAACTCCATTTAAAATATTATATCATTTAATTCTTAATTTGTATCGTTTTATATTCTCTTAAGGGTTCTTTTTGGTTAGGAAAAATAATCAAATGTTTTAATTTAAAAAAATGAATTAAAAGGCAATATTAAAAACAGAATTCGTAAATTTTATAATTAAAATATGCAAAAATAGGTTTCATTTTATTTTCGTTGAACAAAGAAAACCGCTAGCAATTCACAGAAATATTAAGACTGCAACCAGAAATTCCTTGCAGTTATTTGACAGAGATGCTCGGTTAATCAAAAAATGACTGGCTTCTTGCAATATATTAACGAAAAAATTGTTGTTGTGTGTTCAAAAATCTCACGATCAAAATGCAGGTTTAAAGAATTGACGGAATATAACTTTATAAAAAGAAAAATATTAGAAATAAAAGAAGAATTTTCGATAATAGGAAAATTTTTGTCAAGTTATTTCTTGTCGTTTTGAAAGAAACAACTTCCCGTGATATTTCAGTTCAGTTTCTGAAATAAAGTGGTTGAAGGAGAAAAATATGGAATGAAATTCGCCTCAGCGTTTTTAATTATTATTTTTTTTTGAAATTTTTCCTTCGGTTTCCCGTCATTATAAAAAGAAACAATACTTACGTGGACTGTTTTGTCTCATCATGCATTTCTCGATACATCTTCCATTCCATTTATTTAACTCTTTCTGCGTAAAGTTAACAAAAAAAAGGTGAGATTTAGAAACGACATAAAAAAACGATAAAAAAACAGAAAAACACACGCAAAAAATAAAACCGATATTATTTTAAGAAAAAATTGTCCATAGGATCAATAGTAAGAATGCACGTCTAAGGTTCACAATAAACAAAAGAAAAATCAGAGGCTGATTCAATTATCGACCAGTTGTGCCTTGTCCCTTCAGCAGAATAATAATATTATGAACTGTATGAGATGGGGGGGATTTTTTTTGTTCTTACTCAATTCATTCCTATAAAGCCACTAAGATGCAATCAATTACTGATCGTTAGTGAATACGAGAAAAAAAGCACTATTAAGGAGCGAGAACAATAAAAAAACGAGAATTAAGAGGACAGTAAACAGCGATTGATATTGTATTTACATTTTCGGCGATGCAACGCAAGAATCTGGAAGAGAATTCCACAGGCGAGAAGTGCGTGAGAAGAAACTGTTAACACAGATAACATTTCAACTGTAAATAAGACGAGACCTATCTGCCAATCTAGTACTGCACTTGAATTCATAAAGTCTTTTTATCTTCGAGGAAAGTTCATCCGAAAGATTTTTGTGTCTATATCCATCAAAGTACGTTCCGTGACTTTCCATAACTGCATTTCAATTTGTCGGTTGAATAGTAAAACTTTTGTATTTGCCTATATTTCAGAGATGAGATATTATGTACATTATTTACATTATTCGGACTATTGTCCTCTTATTTGTCGTCATATCCTCAAAGACACATGGCACAGTGGATAAAGGCGTTAGTTAGATCCAGTGACAGAACCCAAAGAGTGTGAGATCAATACCCGTTTAAAGCAGTGGAGAAATTTCAGAGGGAAATTAACAGGAGATAACTGATAACTGGCATCCATTAAAAATGACTCATGGAACTAGAACAGTCTACCCCAGTGAGCGAAATAAAGGGTTCAGTTCGACATTCCAACCACCTGAAGTAGGCCGGAGCGTACAACGGCCGAAACGTTGTAATAAATATTGCGACGAAGATGAGGACAATAGTGTAAATAATGTACATAATACCTCATCTCTGAAATATAGACAGATACAAAAGTTTTACTATTCAAGCGACAGATTGAAATACAGTTATGGTAAACTTTTATCTGGAAATGATTATTTCGCAATATTGTTTTTGAAATATCAACTTTCAAACAAACAAAAAACAAACAAACTATTCTTAAAATATTAAATATGCTTTCAAATGTCAAATTGAAATCCGCCTTAAAGCTTTTGATTTTGATTTTTCCTTTGCTTTCAGGTCATTTTAAAAAGAAACAAGACTTACGTGGACTGTTAAGTCTCATCATGTGGACACAGTTGCTTGTATTTCTCGATACATCTTCCATTCTGATAATTTTAAAAAAAATCAAAAAAAAATCAAAGACTGATTCAGTTACCGAATCAATTGTGAATTCTTACAATATAAAATGCGCTTCGGCTTTAAATAACCCACAAAATGTTTTTTTGATTGATTGATAAAGGAAGTGGACATATTCACGAATATATACTGTGCACGGTTTGGGATATATTCTTTTATTCTTTGATATTTTGTGTGGCATTTTAGACAGATGAATTTCTTCTAACATTCAGAAAGTATTTATTTATTGCATATTGTTTAATAAAAGAGAACAATTTTTTTTTGTAAAATCACTACTACACTATTTTTTCTGTAACGTTCTTATAATAAAGTAGAACACGTTTTTTTATGAATATCTACAGCAATATTTATCACAATCGAATTTATAGAATCGGTAGATTTGTTGATTTACGACTTATCAACCCATTGCAGGTTATTTAAAGCCAGAAAATATTTTTAGATTGTAAGAATTTTTTTGCACTTAATAATAATTTAATTATAGAAGTCTTCCTAATTAACCCATAGCTGGGGGAGAATATGTGAATTCTAACTGGTAAATTTGCTGGTAAGTGAATATAACGAAATCTACTGAAATTAGAACTTTAACAATTCCGAGCCATTATCATTACTTCATCCGAGCATCCAAGCTTATAGCAGCTCGTATTTCTAAGCAGTCTCCCATCTAAGTACTAACCAAGATGAACGTTGCTTAATTTCGGTGATCGTCCGATAACCGGTGTTTCAACATGATATCACCATAACACATAAACTGTTGATAAACCGTAAAAAACAATCAATCAATCAACTATAACTGTGTTATGTCTGTGTATTTTTTTTTCAAGGAATATAGTTGTATTTTCAAGACGATGCATATATGCAGTTAAATATGGCGGTTAAATATGGCCAATTTGATGACAAATGGAATTACTGGTAGTGGGTCAGATTGAATGTTTTCATATGAAGGTCGGCGGAAAAGTTCATAGGCTGACTAAGTTCCTCTCAGGGAATGGGACCACCTGAAGTTTATATTTCAATTTAGTTTTCGTTGAAATCCACGCACTTTCATCGGTGATGCAATGCTTGTAACCAATTGGTGAATAATTTGGTAAAAAAGTCATCAACAGTAGATATGAGGTCACCATCACTTCGATACTGTTTCCCAGCCAAGAATAGGGTGGGTGATCAACCAGTTCAAAGTGATACTCATGTACAGTAGCCATTCCAACCAGGGAATTATGTACTGGACCATTGACCTTATTAAATATAACTCCTTTTTCTGTTTTCCTTTTCGGTCTTAATAGCCTTTCGTAACTGTCTCACCAAGACGGCATAGGAATTTCTATTGATGATGTGAACCCTTTTGAAGATAGTCAATAAAAACAATGCGTTGAGGCCGTCAAATTCCCTGCATTTTTTTCATTCGAGGTAATCTGACAAAGAAGATTCTTTATCCTGTTGGTCAAAAATGTCATCAACAGCAGATATGACGTCATCATCAAAAGTATCATCAACAGCAGTTATGACGTCATCATCACTTCGTTACTGGTTCCCAGCCAAGTGCTTTTTTTTTCTTGTTGGGGAACAAATGATAGTAAGATGGAAACAAAACAGGAGAATTGGAAGATTGATCAACCAGTTCAAAGACACGGTCACGAAAAATAGTCTTTGTAACACTCATGTACAGCAGCCATTCTAACCAAGGACTTGTGTGCTGGAGCATTGTCCTTATTAAACATAACCCCCTTTCGTCTGTTTTTCTGGGCATGTTTAAGGTTTAAGTTCCTCATATGTTTCACATACTTGGACCCCATTGGTGAAGAAGCTTTCACACTGTTAATCAAAAAATGTCATCAACAGCAGTTATGACGTCAACATCACTGCGCTTCTGGTTCGCAGCCAAGGGTTTTTTTCTTGTTGGGGAAAAGATGATAGTAAGATGGAAACAAAACAGAAGAATTGGTAGGTTGATCAACATGATCAAAGACACGGTCACGAAAGATAGTCTTTATAACCACGGACTTGTTTGCAAGAGAATTGTCCTGTTGAAACAAAACTGCCTTCATCAGTTTCCCTGGGCATGTGGTCTTGATAGACTTACTGCTTAATTATGTTGGCATTGTACTCTCCATTAATTGTGGGACCATTTTGAACATAATAAAAAAAATACCATTTTAATAAAAAAAAAACCAAGAAAACTGCGGCCATCAGATTCCCTGCAGATGAAATGACCTTGGCCCTCTTTGAAGAAAGTGTGGAGGGTTGTTTCTACTTCATAAATTATCTCTTTGTCTCTGGCTCGAAGTAATGATTCCAAAAGTCAACCTGGGTTAAGAAACGCGCAACTGATCTCCTTCAAACAATATTTCAGTTTAGTCCCCCTTGAAGTCTAAGCAATTTCATCAGTTGCAGTGCTTGTATGCAATTGGTGAAGAAGTTGGTCAGAAAAGTCATCATCAGCAGATATGATGCCACGATCACTGCGATACTGTTTCCCATCCCAAGTGTTTTTTTTCATGTTGGGGAACAGATGATAATCAGATGGGGAGAGGTCAAATCAGGAGAATAGGGAGGGTTATCAAACAATTCAAAGCTACTTTCACGCACAGCAGTCATTAAAACCAAGAACCTGTGTTTTGGAGCATTGTCCCGATGAAACAAGACCCCTTTAATCAGTTTTTTGGGGCGCAGCAACTGGCATCGGGCAGTTTAAAGGAGACTGTTCATCTTGTTTGTCAAAAAAGTCATCAACAGCAGATATGACGTCACCACCACTGCGATACTGGTTCCCAGCCAAGTGTTTCTTTCTTGTTGGGGAACAGATGATAATCAAATAGGGAGGGGACAAATAAGGAGAATAGGGTCGGTGATCAAGCAGTTCAAAGTCACTGTCACGCACAGCAGTCATTAAAACCAAGGACTTGGTGTTTTGGAGCATTGTCCCGATGAAACAAGACCCCTTTCATCAGTTTTCCTGAGCGATTGGTGTTGATAACCTTTCGTAACTGCCTCAGCAAGTTGGCATAGTACTCTCCATTGACGGTGTTGCCGTTTTGAAGATAGACACTAAGTACAATGTCTTTTGCACCCCACCCAAACAAAGGACATTAAATTCCCTGTAGATTAAATGCCCTTGTCTTTCTTTAGACTTGGTGTGGAGAGATATATTCACTGCATGGATGTCTCTGCCTTCAAAGTGATGAATTCAACACTCAACACGGGTTAGGGAACGTTCACGGAAACTAGGTGAATCTCCTCCCTCCATGTCCTATTTTTCCCGTGATGTAATCAGCCTGCTGCGCTTTTGATCAGGTGGCACCCACTGAGTAGAAATCTTCGTTATGCCAAGTGCATTGTGCAGAATATTCTCAGCTATCACATGGGATATAATAATAGAATTGGTTATTTCATTTATAATCAATGATCTGCCATCGATCATAGTGCAGTTAACATGATCAATGTTTCCCTCGTTGGCGGCTGTTGCAGGACGTCCATACCATTGGTCATCTTCAAGACTTTCCCTCCCTTACCCTCCTAAATTTAGCTGCCCACATTTGTACTGTTGATAAATCTGAAGCATCATCCCCTAAAGTATCAACCTTAAAAGCATGAATTTCCTTGCCAAATTTTGTCCATTTTCAAAAGTTACGTTTGAAGACTTCTTTGAACAGTCAGATGTGGTTTTACCTGGACAGATACAGCGCTGATATTGATAAGAATTAAATTGAAATTAATGCATGCAAGATTTCACAGCTCTACCATCATGTCCTCATAGTCGGTCAATGAATTTTTCAGTCCACCCTCCTATGCACTGGCTGTATTGCATAAAAATACAACAGTGCATATTTTATGGGAGAATACAAACAACATTAAAAGGAATATCGATAATAAATCTATCTATATTTCCTAGATGAGCTATTGTAACCATCAACGCTATTTGCATTGTTCGGACTCTTGGCCATCTTTTTTTCATATTCAAAGCGTTTACATCACCACAAGAAACGCGACATTTCTTTCAGAATTATATGTCATTGGTAAAAAGAGAGACTTTAACAAATAACTGTCTATATTTCTGAGATGAGGTATTTATATTATTTACATTATTTACATTGTTCGGACTGTTAGTCTCATATTCACGACGTTTCGGCCGTTGTATGATCAAGCTTTCTTCAGATGACATTCACTGGATTTTAGAACTGAACTCTTTATGTCGTCCACTGGGGTAGATTTTTCTAGTTCCACGTGCCATACCTTGGACACTTTATTTCATCCACTTATGATAATTTAAATTTAGTAAAAAATATAATGATTTTATATCACTCAAATAACAAGATAATAAGAACAGATTGTCCTAGTACTACACACATAGATTTTGTTTGCCTCTGCTGTGACCAGATATTGAACTCACAACTCCTTGGGTCAAGTCGCCGTGTTGCATGTGATAATTGTCTGTCCCACAAAAGGTTTAATATCTATTAGGTTGGTGCAAAAATAATGACGTAATAATGTCGTTTTTTGACGTATTTTAACGTCAAAACGACATTATTACGTCATTATTTTTGCACCAACCTAATAAAAAAAATACTAGTTCAATATTAGATAAGACGTTTAGCCATCTTGACACCATTTGTTGTAAGAATCATTGAAAAATCCTTTGAGTTTTTCAGCTAGAAAGAGAAGAGGTCAAAATCGTATTTTGTCAGCCTCACTGTCTTTCCAACTGAGGAATAGTGAGAGAAAAAAGATCACTCAGGCCTCTGGTAATGGTACCAACATTCATACTGTGGCTTTCATCTTCAAGCCCATTCAAGGACCAGCAAGCGAACAGTGAGTATGTTTTAAAAAAGAGGGAATAGTAGAGAGGAAAACTGGATGAGGAGGTCACGACATAAAGAGGGATCATCATTTCGACTTAGAGCGGCATACATTCCTATCGTTCAAAGCCCAACAGTACCATTAAAATCTCGGAGAATTTTAACCTGTTTTCTTTCTAGCAGAATAACTGAAAGATATTTTCAGTGATGCTTACGACAAATGGTGTCAAAGTGGCCAGACGCCTTATCTGAAGGCCTGAAAAAAAGAAACTCAAATATTTTAGCGTTGTGTTAAACATCCAAAAATTTGTGGGATGTACAATTATCGCATGATATTACACGATTTGGACAATTTTGCTGTTACACCCGGTATATATATATATATATATATATATAAAAGAAATATGTTGTAGTGGTTCCAACGAGAGAAAAGTATATTAAAAAGAAGAGAAGAGAGGTGCCGCTAACGTTTTTGGTTGTAATGTGGATTTATTTAGAAAAAATATTATGCTTTGTTTTACATAATTTTACGACACGTGTTTCTGGTCACGCGACCGTCTTCAGGTAAAAGTGGAGATTTCTACATATTATTAAAAAAATAATTAATTTTTCTTCATGTTCAATGTGAAATATTCTCGATATGAGACATTCTCTGTTTGTGTGATGGTAATCCAAATTTCTTTCTAGAATTGTCAATGAAGAGTTCTGCAAGGGTCATAAAACAATTATGGTTGGTCCAGCGAGTAGTTATCGGCATTTTATCTTTTAATGTTTTAGTGACCCCTATTATTCAAATTGGATCTGTTTCCATTTTGGTGTGTTCCTTTCAGCATGCGTGTATATATGCGTGCGTATATTTCCCCTCCATACATATACTGTCTTACTATGAGGAATTTGTAAACTTATTTGTACCTATACACGCATACACACACATACGTACATACACACTATCCCACCACAAGTAATCAGTACACACACACACACATATATACACACATATTTCCCAAGCTACATGGGACTAGTACACACACACACACACACACACACACACACACACACACACACACACACACACACAACATAATTTTCATATACATACACATAAATAAATGTATGTATGTGTGTATGTGTACATATATATATATATATCTCCTCGTGTCTCCCGTATATGAGTGTGCGTCCATGTATGTGAAAAAATTTGATCATTGTATTTGGTCACCCTGTGTGCATGTTGTGTGTTTTTGTGTGTGGGTTAAATCCATTTAGTTCGGGTTTAAATTTGTCTATAAAGTTTTTTTTAGTGAAGATTTGTAGATACGAGTAATTGTCTGTTTGATATATCGGCATGATATTAAACTTACCCTAAATATATTTGAAAATGTGTTGTGATACAAAAATATTTCTGTTGTCTATCAATTTTATATTGCTTTTTATGTGGGGAGACCCTGTTGTTCAGTTGTTGGCTGATGCCTATATATGACTTCTTACATTTTGTGCATTTAAGTGCATAAATTACATTTTTTAGTTGCAGTTTAAGTTTTATTTATTGTGAATGTTTTTTTTTTGTTTTCAAAAGTGTAGGAGTTTCCTTCTATAATGATGTCATAAAACCCACATCTTTTTTTGTTGCATTTTGTGACTCCTGTATTTTTAATGTTGGCTAAATTTAGATGAGGTTAACATGTGTTTTAGGTTTCTAGATTGGCGTTTGCTCTTAATTATTTTGGTTGTTTTAGTATATTATTCAGTTTATTATTCTTGCTAAGTAAATCTAGATTTTTGTGATTTCTGGGAATATTTCTGGATTGTTTTTGTTGTACGTTGAGACATATGCTAGAGTTTGTTCGACGTTACGTTTCTTTTTATTTCTAAGTTGGTCTAGAGGAATTTCTTTCGCGAGTTCAATACCTTTGTTTATTAGTGTTGTGGGGTAGCCTCGTATATATATATATATATATATATATCTTTTTTTTCAGGATCTTCTCTTTGATGTTTTTGTAGGTCTAAAATTTTTTGGTTTTTGCATCTAACGTTTTATCGGTTTTATACCTGCTAATTACACGATGAACGACAACATAGACCTATGAAAATATCAGAAATTTCTGAAATTGATTTTTTTCTTGATAGTTAACGATAATGACTTTTTTCTTCTTCAAAAGAGAGTGTTTTGCGTGTGTGGCACCATGCATACCTGACGAGCTGAGAGAAATATTCATAGATATATGATTTGTTTTTTTACGGTTTATCAACCATTTAATAATTATTTAAGGCCGAAAAAATATTTTGGGTTTTAAGAATAATTCTTTCTTTACATTCAAGCGATCTGGGAGAAAGAAAGAAAACGAAGAAGAAAGAAAAAAAAAATAATACGAAAACAGGTCATAGGCGAGCACACACACAAAACGGCTGACAGATAACAGGTGTCGAAAAATTTCAGGTCAAACATCTGACCGATTTCCGCGGGTCCACGAAAATGGAAGTTTGTTATCAATTGGTTGTCACCAAAGGAAAAAGAAAGAGGAGGAAAAGAAGAAATGAAGTTTAGGGACAATGAAAATATTGATAAGTAAAAAGTGGGAAAGTGTGTCATTGGAATGATAGTAAAGGTCTAAGTGGGTGGGGAAGTGTATCTAAGGATATGAAGACAAACCATTAATACGAAAACATAGACAGTCTTCAGAATTAGAAAAAGCCCACACAAGGTGGTCACTGGCAAATTTTTTTTGAGATAATAAAGATTTTTATTATCAGACCTTCGACCAGAGGGAAAATGAAATATTTTTATTCCGTTTCAGAAACGCCAACGAGTCTGAGAAATTCCTTTCTTAGATCATATCCAGTTAGCGATAAACTGCTTGACAAATACCACGTGTTAAAAAGCCGAGAGTGTCATCTCAGTCGCTCATGATAAGGGCGATTTAAATTAATATTTTGTTTTTTTTTTTAGGTATTTCTTTCCCAAAACAAAGCCACGGATTGTCCACGCCCGACTAAAGACGTCATTGGCTAAATAAGATCACATGACACACGAAGGAGGAGGAAAGATGCCCGACCAGGACCTCATTGGCCGAGAGCGGTCACGTGACGCACGAGGAGAATCGGTCGACGCCCCTGTCAGGAGTGTAAGTGTAAGGAGCCGATACGAAGAAGCGGGGAAGCGGGTACACGCCCCTCAGAGGCACAGTAAGGAGTGGGAGGAGAGTGAGTTACCGAAAATGGAAAAGAATGAAAAAATCCCTAACCAGAAATAAGAAGGGTGGATACGTATTTAGAATTATCGAAGAACCCCTGGCGCCGACATAACCACCCCAGTTTTGACGGCGTCAATAAAAACAGACCCCAACCGACAAAGTCGAAATCAGTTCGGTTCGTTCGACCCAAGCCGGAGAGAAGAAGTCAGATTGAGCCGAGGACCCTGGCGAGAAGTTTTGAACCTTGGACGACAAGCAGAGATGAGCGCCCAGTGTTGAAACCGCGTCAAGATAGCTGACCAAGATTCACGCACACTTCTGGACTCTTCTTCAACCAAGAACAAGTAGTTTGAAAAGCGACTTAGAATCAGACCACAGAAATTTGTTTTTTCGACTTTCGTCCAAAGACACACCGAAACACAAATTTCTTAGAGCAGACAACTTGAAGCCTTAAAGTTGCCTAAAAAAAGCGTCGTGCCACAATCCACAGAACGGGTCGGAAGTAGATAGTCCTATGTACCGAGCAAATAGACATAAAAAGTTTGTTACCTTTTTCTTTGATACGTTGGACCTTGTGATTTTTTATTTTATTTTATTTTATACATAATTGTGTGTTATCACCCCCGTTGGACTCAACTTGCATTACGGCCCCAACCCCTGTTTGATCTCGTCTGTCTAAGATGAATTCACAACGTGCGTAGGCAGACTGGAGATCAGTGCAGTTACCCTGGTAACCAGACGTTGGAAGCGGGTTGGGAACGGCGAGGCTGGTATCAATCAAAGGGTTAGAACGTCACTTTTGGAGCAGCGAGGAGCGAACAGCTGACGCCGCAGCGAAGACGTCACAGTTAGTGCTGTCCGTGACCAGGATATCAGAGCCTGGGGAGCACGTGACGTCACAATTGGTGCCGCGACCGGGATCGAACGACACAGTCGACGCTGCGACCGGGGGGACGACGTCATACGTGTAGAATTTGCCATATTGCTTAAATATAAAGTCCTAATGTTAAATGAACTTTTACTTATTGTTGAAAAGCTCCATCGAGTTTTTTAACAATGTAAATTAAAAGTTTATGCAAATTATTAACATCATTCCTTAACTTTTCTCCAGTAGCTTATTTCCTTTGTTCCATTTAATCTTTATTTAAAAATAAAACTATTATGTAAATTTTTGTAACTTTGTATAATATTTATTCATTACACCCTAATCTTTAATCGGTAAAAATTTAATTGCTAATCATGCATTACTTTTTAAGTAATACACATATTTATGTCTTTGTTGTTTCTGTTCCTTATATTATGGCCGCGACTGTATAGGTGAAACCAAGCTTGGTTTACCTGGCTCTTTAGGTTTACATTAGGTTTGCTCTACTTCGTGTATTGAGCACTTTATGGAGCTGCTTTTACGCGTTTTGGACTGTTTTTTCTTTGGACTCTGGGCTTGAACTCTGGACGATAGTTTTCGCCTCAATTTCATGTTCTTAGTTCTTTCTTTTTTTTTTCCTCATTTTTCCTTGGGTACTGGTTTGTTCTACTACAAGCCGAAATACCCAAGGTTTTTCAAGTGAGTACCACCATTTATATATATATATATATATATATATATATATATATATGGTACTCAAAATATATATATATATATATATATATATATATATATATGTGTGTGTGTATATATATATATATATATATATATATATATATATATATATATATATATATATATATATATATATATATATATTGTGTGTGTTTGTCTATGTGTGTGAAATTCCAAACATAAGATACGCATATGACATAGAACTGATAGCAGATGGTAGCGAAGGAGAGCAAGAAAAGGGACTATGCATAAATTACATGAAGGCAGAATGCACGGTCAGCAGGAAAAGGATGAGCCCGAAATACGATTTGCCGGTCGGGGACAATTAAAATCAAACAGGTGCGAAAGTTTAAATATCTGGGAAGCTTTTTGACAGAGGATGCTAAGTGCGACACCGAGATCCGTAGACGTATTGAGATGGCCAAGGACGCATTCCAAAAGCTGCGCATAGTATTGCGAGACAAGTGGATTTTATTTGGCGACAAAAATAGAGCACTGAGCTCCTATACGGCAGTGGATGTTGGATGGTCTCCTCAAAGATGAAAAAGAGACTGGAGGCACGGATGTATGGTTTTACAGAAGGATGCTATGGATATCATGTACTGAGCGTGTGAGCAAATAAAGATTATGCAAACAAGGAGAAAGCTTATATCTAACACCAGGAAGAGGCAGATAAAATTTCTGGGGCATGTAATGAGAAAGAAGGGCCTGGAGAATCTAATATTCACAGGTCGAATAGAGGGAAAGAGAGGCAAGAGAGACATACATGGCAGGCTTAAGCAAGTGGATGACAGGACGTGGCCTGGGGTGGTGGGAGAGGGACGAAATCTGTTGGGAGTTACCAGGGATTGGGAGAAGTGGAGAGCCATGATCGCTTACATTCTGAAAGGACACAGCACATAAAAAAAGAAGTTCTGCTCCCACTATAGAACTGGCATTTCTGGTCGCCTAACAGTGAAGGGCAGGTTGAATTAAACTAAAGAAACTCAGGGACAAAAATAAAAGGTGGGCCAATGAGCATACATCCTCTACGTAACTTAACTTGACTGAAAAAAACTAAGGTTAAAACAAACCTAATCTAAACTATTTGGGTCGGGGTTGCCAATGTTTAAGACAGTCTTCCCGATATCCTGATGCCTACCCGGCATCAAAATGCCACACTAAGTCAGACTTTTCATACGATAGACACGCGCAAGACTCACCCATATAGGGACCTTATTTTACAACTAGTATTTATAAGCGAAAATAAAAATGTTAGTTTTACAAAATTTTTTCATCAGGCTAACGGAAAAATCGAGTTAAATTATGGAAGAGTCTAAGTGACATAATTTAATGTCTAATAAGCAAAAGTGAATAAATGATGTTTTGTCTTTTTTTCTAATAATGTAATTAATATATACATTATTTTAGTTTGGGAGAAATTTATGTATTTATGTAAATAAGAGGGGGTTATGAACTTTGAGAAAAGTAAGTATATTTTTACATTCGTTTATAAATACTTGTTGCAAAATCTAATTTTAATCAGCCTTCAGGAAGTCCATCAGAGGACGAAAAGGTTTTCCTTTTGTCTTTATTCATACTATATATATATATATATATATATATATGTGTGTGTGTGTGTGTGTGTGTGTGTGTGTGTGTGTGTGTGTGTGTGTGTGTGTGTAACTTTGTATATTATTTCTTTATTATCCACTTTTCTCTCTGGTTTTGGGCAGGCATTTTTTCTTTTTAGTTATCGCAGGTCATTTCTTTCTCCTTTTCTTTATTTCTTGCTTCTTTTTGGCCTTCTTTTTTTTCTTTCCATCCTTCCATACATTATTAGCGTGTTTCGTGCAAATACACAAATGGCATATGATATTAAGACATCGCCTACATAACGACGATTTGTAAAGCAAGCTATGCATAAATTGTGTAATCTATAACAGAAGAGATTCAAAACACATCAGCCAATTTTTTTAAAAATCGTATGCAAGGAGAAGAATATCGTCAAATTTATCAAGATACGGAAAAGAAAAAATACAAAAGAAAGCAGGCATACTTCAACGAGATATCGTTTGGCTTTCATAATGAAATAGTTATCTTGATTTGTCGTGAATCGTTTCGGAAGGCATATTCTCTTGATTGTAAGAGAAAGCCATCATTTCCAAATAATGGAATCCAATTTCTAATGAATATTGGATGGTTTCCCTCAATTTCTCTTTCTTTACACGACATTTTTCTTGTGTGTGTGTGTGTGTGAAATGAGATGTCTTATTAACAAAGAAAGACAAATAAAAATAAAAATATTTTGAATCTTGCATAGAGAAAGATCCTTCCATGGCTACATTGTCTTTATTCCGTGTTAATTTTTTATTTTATTAAAAACGATAAACGTTTTAGAATGCGCAAAAAAGATCAGATTTAATTTTAATAATGTCACATAAACATTGTGATTTTCCAAGTATGTCTTAGATGTGGCACAAGGCCGAAAGAAGGAGCCACCAAGTGAGGATCGAACTCATTACACAGACTTAACTGTTTTACCGAGACAAGCTTGTTGACCATTACACCGCCTTGAGGTGCCCAAATTACCTAAACATAATGCTTTACCAAGCGGGGTTTAGATATGGCACAAGGCCGAAAGAAGGAGTCACCAAGTGAGGATCGAACTCACTACACAGACATATCTGTTCTAGTGAGACAAGCTTATTAACCATTACACCGCCTCGAGTTGCCTAAGTCACCTAAACATAATGATTTTCCATGCAGGGAATGGATGTGGCACAAGGCCGAAACAAGGAGTCACCATTTGAGGATCAAACAGTATACACAGACATAAACGTTCTAACGAGACTAGCTTGTTAAACATTACACCGACTCGAGGTGCCCAAGTTACCTAAGCATAATTATTTACAAAGCGTTGTTTAGATGCCGGACAAGGCGGAAAGAAGGAGTCACCAAGTGAGGATCGAACTCACTACACAGACATGACTGTTCTAGCGAGAGAACCTTTACACAGCGTCGTGGTGCCCAAATCACATAAACAAAATGATTTTCCAAGCGAGGTTTAGATGTGGCACAAGGCTGAAAGAAGGAGTCACCAAGTGAGGATCGAACGCGCTACACAGATATAGTTGTTGTAGCGAGACAAGCTTGTTAACCATTACACCGCCACGATGTGCCTAAGTCAACTAAATATAGTGATTTTCCAAGCGAGGTTTAGATGTAGCACAAGGCCGAAAGAAGGAGGCACCAAGTGAGGATCGAAGTGACTACACAGACATGTCTGTTCTAGCGAGGCAAGCTTGTTGACCATTACACCGCCACGTGGTGCCCAAGTGACATAAGCATAATGATTTTCCAAGTGAGGTTTCGATGTGGCGCAAGGTCGAAAGAAGGTGTCACCAAGTGAGGATTGAACTCACTACTCAGTCATATATGTCCTTGTGAGATAATCTTGCTAGCTATTACACCGCCTCGATGTGTCAATGTCGCTTAAACATATATTTTCGACGGATTTGCACCAAAATTTAAATGCACATGCTCCAAGTTAGCAAAAAGGCCAAGACCGAATTTGCATATTCTATCTCCCATCGGTAGTGGAAATAATCGATTTTTTCATGCTTCTACGGCAGTTTCATGTAGTTTGCGGCCATTCTCTACTGGCCAGAGTGAGAGCCAATAGCTGGCTGCTACGAATAGGCAGGAAGATTCTATTGGCCAGCGTGAGAGCCAACAGCTGACTGACACAAATGTTAACTAGCATGCTAGCATGCAAAAAAATCGATAGCTGCATTCGTCACAAGTGGGAAAAATTTAAATTTGCATGGCACTTTACTCCAATTGGCTCATTCGCTTGCTTAAACTCAACGTTGATTCTGATTCTGCAGAATTGGGTTAGGTGTGAAAAAGTATTTGTTGTTAACATTATTTTTTCATTCTGTTTTTCGAGTTACGAGTCCTTTTTTTTAAAGCTGATCGTTTTGTGTTCATTTTGTTTAGTTCTTTTTTCGTAACAGATTTAATGTTTAGTATAGAGCTTAGAAAAAATTCGCATTGTGAGATAGGCAAGAAGAAGGCATGTAGCAACATCAGCACGGCAAAGGGCACTCCTTTAAAAGCAAGGAAGGGCAAAAATATTTTAAGTCAAGTGATAGCCATTGCTGTATGAGTTGTACGATTTTTGAATCAAGCACGGGCAACGCTGGGCCATGCTGCTCGTTTATATTAAATATATCACCATTTCCCAGGAGTTGTTTAAAACACCGTCAAGTATAACAAAGTCACTTTGCCATTTTGAGATGATAGAAATGAGGTTACTCTTGGCTAGCGCTTACGTTGAACAACCGTTTCCCGTGCTATCATCGAATTTAAGCCTGTTCAACGAACTAAACTTTAAACATATCAGAACTTTTTTTTATCTTCCCCTTCTCTCTCTCTCTCTCTTTCTCTCTCTCTCGCTCTCTCTCTTCTTGCGTTCTTATTGTTATGTATGCTTTATTTTTCCCATTCGGCTTACGGCTCCATCAGGTTCAAACACAGCTTACTTTACGATCACTGAAATTAAGCAACGTCGAATCGGGTCAGTACCTAGATGGGTGACCCATTAGTAATACCAGGTGCTGTAAGCTTGAAAGTGCTGGTGGGGTAATGGATAACGGCTCTGACTTTTTAATTGGAGAGCCGAGTTTCAAATATGCAGTTACGGAAAAATAACGTAAGGAAAGGGATGCTTTCATCTCTTTCCCAGCTAGGGGTTAATTAGTAAAACCTGCATCACTAAACTATTATCTCTATCCCACAAACAAAACATTAAATTCTTACAATCTAATAATATTTCTGGATTTAAATAACCTGCAAAGGATTGATAACAGATAGAAAACCAATCAATCAATCAAATAATGATTAGCTACACAAGCATGTCTTTTAGATTTATTTACATTCTATGAAATATATGTATATAGAAACTATCGTGCTCCCAAAGTGAGGGATCAGTATATATAGCGATTGTAAAATATAACAGATCCCCAAATTTTTCGCTATTTACGCGGGTTTTCACTATATGTGTGGACTCAATTATCAAGTTAAATGACCGTTAAACAACCATCTTATTGTTGGCAACAAGTGAAGTTTTTATTAGATTGCTTGAAAACTGAGGGAGCTTTTAGTTTAAAATTTGTGTTGAAATCGATTTTTCGTTTTTCGCGGTTTGTTGCTACATGCAGTGGCGTAGATATAAAATGAGGTATTTTTCAGCTCGTCATCATGTTAGTAACCTACATATCGTTTGAACGAAATTGGTGGAAAATTTCTGAATTTATAGATATATCTTAGGCTTTATCAATTATTGAATTTCTAAAACGCTAAGATCCTTACATTGTATAATGTATGTGCCAAGACTGGTCAAAATCCGTTGGATGGATCTCGAGTGAAAAGGTATCACACAGACAGCGAGAGAGATAGATGAACACACAGGCATCCTCTGTTTTCTCTATGTAGATTCAAATTTCCTGTTTGTTTATCACATTCTGGTTAAGTATTAATCCACCTCTTCTACCTCCAGTAATGGGTGAATTATAAGACCAGTGTCACTAAACCATTATTAACAAAAATTCTTACAATCTCAAAATAACTCAATATTTCTGAGATGAGGTATTGTAATTATTTACATTATTTACATTGTTCAGACTGTTATCCTCATTTTTTTTTGTTTCTAACGAAATTTTCCAGTCTCTTAATCCCCTGCTTAGCTTTTGAAATGCATCTTTGGCAATCTCAATACGTCTTCGGATATCAGTGTAAAACTACCCAGATATTTAAATTTCTGTACTTGTTTGATTTTAGTATCCCCGATTTGTAATTTGCATTTTGGGCTCACCATTTTGCTAATAAATATGCATTCTGTCTTCTTGTAGTTTATACTTAGTCCTTTCTTCTAACTTTCCTTAGCTCATGAGAACGCAGTAAAATATACTAACTGAAAGATTTCATACACTATTTACATTATTCGGAGTATTGTCCTCATCTTTGTCGCCATATTTATTACAACGTTTAGGCCCTTCAGTATGTGTCTATATTTCTGAGATGAGGTATTATGTACACTATTTACATTATTCGGACTATTGTTCTCATCTTTGTCGCCATATTTATTACAAAGTTTAGGCCCTTCAGTATGTGTCTATATTTCTGAGATGAGGTATTATGTACACTATTTACATTATTCGGACTATTGTCCTCATCTTTGTCGCCATATTTATTACAACATTTCGGCCGTTGTACGCTCCGGCTTTCTTCAGGTGGTTGGAATGTCGAACTAAACCGTTTATTTTGCTCACTGTTCTAGTTCCACATGCCATGTTTAATGGATGTCAGTTATCAGTTATCTCCTGTTAATTCCCTTTTCCAAGTTCTCCACTGCCTTTCATCGTCTGTTTAGATTTTGCTATGTATAGGATTTTATTGTCATCATGATGTGTTTTAGATTCCTCGACATATAAAGAGTGATTGCCCAAAAGCGGCTGCGCCAGGGTAGGGAGATAATTAAATGAAGGCTGCTGATTCTTAAAAATGAAAAAAAAAATCTCAGACTTGGTTATTTTTTGTGAGGCCATGGAACCGAGAATTTTTAACACAACCGCCTGTATACCATGGAAATCGCCATTCTACATATACTGATAAGTAGTTTTGATCTATATTTTTAGTGTTTATTTCACAGATGATGAAAAGCCTTTTCAAACAGATTCCAAATCCTTTTTGTGGCACCTATCAAAGGCAACTATCAAATCCTCTCCAGGGAGAGTAACTTTGTCCAGTCATGACAATAGTGTCTCGGCATTTAACGTGTCCACACGAATATGCAAGCACAATCTGAAATTTATTTCGTTATGTATTTTGACTAAGGTTTTCTTTCCTTTTTTTATGGAAGCAAAGGATTGAAGAAAGAAAAAAGGAGAGAAATAGAACTTGATTTTATTTTTACTAGAAGAACCTCTCTCGTTTTATGATAGGGTTGTTGGCATTGCTTGATATAACAGCATTTGATGTCTGCCATGTTGACAGTGATAGCATTCAAGTTGCCAGTCAGGGAGTTGATAGCGGACATTTTGGATAATTCTATTGGAGAGAGGGCGCAGTCACTCTATGAACAACACGCGAAGCAAAATTAAATAAAGCGAGAGGAAAACATAAAAGAAATCAAGAAAACACAATCTTGGAAAAACTGAGCAGAGAAAAAATGAAAAATAAGAAGAAAATGAAAGGAAAAATTGAGATTTAATCTATTTTTGGTTTCTTTCTTTTCTTTTTTTTTTAACTAATATTCACTCTCGAAAAGGCCCAAGAGCAACTCAAGGTAGATGGCCACTGAGGACAGGTCTTTTTGTTTTTATCATTTAACGCTCAATCAAAGTGATACTCGCCCCTCGGAAGCAGGGGGTTTACAGGAATTGAAATAGAATGAGAAGACTTTAATGAAGAAAAGGAACAATACAAGTACAGGATTAAAAAAAAAACGACGGAAGATGGTGATTGATTTTGCATTTAAATTCTTTAAATTTAAATTCTTTGGTAGGTGGCAGGGAATTAAGAAATCAAAAGAGAGTTTCCAGATGAGAAGTAGCGAGAAAATAAACTATTAGAATTAAACTGACAGTTGCATTTAGCGAGTTCAAACTAAAAAGGTGGGACCTAATTGCCCATCAAGTAGCACGCTTAGATTCGTGCAGTCGAAGCACTAAGAAGAACAGTTCATCAGAACAATTGACATGAAAATATTTGTAGAAAAGACATAGTGAAGTAACGTCACGGCGGTGCGTAAGTGACTGGCAAATGGTAGATTCATAAAAGTGCAAAACGGATTCTTACGATAAGAATTGTCTTGTACTACTCAGCAAATCATTTTTATTAGCAATAGACCTAGCATTTCTTTCAATATAATCACACCATTTTACATCAAGAAAACGTGAGTCCAGACCCACTTCATATTAGCGGAAAACGTGAGTCCAGACCCACATCATATTAGTGGAAAACGTGAGACCAGACCCACTTCATATTAGCGGAAAACGTGAGTCCAGACCCACATCATATTAGTGGAAAACGTGAGACCAGACCCACTTCATATTAGCGGAAAACGTGATTCCAGACCCACTTCATATTAGCGGAAAACGTGAGTCCAGACCCACATCATATTAGTGGAAAACGTGAGACCAGACCCACTTCATATTAGCGGAAAACGTGATTCCAGACCCACTTCATATTAGCGGAAAACGTGAGTCCAGACCCACATCATATTAGTGGAAAACGTGAGACCAGACCCACTTCATATTAGCGGAAAACGTGAGACCAGACACACTTCATATTAGCGGAAAACGTGAGTCCAGACCGACATCATAATAGCGGAAAACGTGAGTCCAGACCCACATCATATTAGTGGAAAACGTGAGACCAGACCCACTTCATATTAGCGGAAAACGTGAGACCAGACCCACTTCATATTAGCGGAAAACGTGAGTCCAGACCCACATCATATTAGTGGAAAAAAACGTGAGACCAGACCCACTTCATATTAGCGGAAAACGTGAGTCCAGACCCACTTCATATTAGCGGAAAACGTGAGTCCAGACCCACATCATATTAGCGGAAAACGTGAGACCAGACCCACCACTTCATATTAGCGGAAAACGTGAGACCAGACCCACTTCATATTAGCGGAAAACGTGAGTCCAGACCCACTTCATATTAGCGGAAAACGTGAGTCCAGACCCACATCATATTAGTGGAAAACGTGAGACCAGACCCACTTCATATTAGCGGAAAACGTGAGACCAGACCCACTTCATATTAGCGGAAAACGTGAGTCCAGACCCACTTCATGTTAGTGGACGACGTGAGTCCAGGCCCACTTGATATTAGTGGACGACGTGAGTCCAGACCCACTTCATATTAGCAGAAAACGTGAGTCCAGACCCGCTTCATATTATTGGAAAACGTGAGTCCAGACCCACTTCATATTAGCGGAAAATGCGAGTCCAAGTCCGATTCATATTAGCAGAAAACGTGAGTCCAGTGCCACTTCGTATTATTGGAACACGTGAGACCAGACCCACTTCATATGAGTGGAAAACGACACAGGTTTGCAGATGAATGATAACGGTTAGATCGAGACTTGAACAGTTTAAGACTCTATTGATCGAGTACCGTCCTCTTGGGATTCGATTCCATAAAGTCACAGTTCTTGGGAAGAAGTTGTCATTAATTACTCCTTACTAAAGAAATACGAATGGAATGAGAATGGCTTGCCTCGATGTAAGAGGTATGCCGGTTAGAGTTGGGACAACCAAAGGAATGGGATCATGTTCCATAGAAATAGCGAGAGGAGCAAGAGGCTTGCAACGTTTCACATGTTTGAAAGGGGTGTTAAGGTGAAAAGACCACAAGACCGCCAAGAGGCTTTTGGACACTGTCAAGACTGGAAAGTGTAGTTTGGGCTGCTACAGCCAAGATGCAACAGCAACACTCCATTTTCGATTTGACCGGTCTTTTGTAAAGTTAGAGCATAGTAGGAGGAATCAGGTATTTATTAGAGCCGTAGAGGGAACCGACTATTTTTGCAGCATCTTTAGCGCCTATGTTGATAAGAGGAGAGAAGGCGACTGAAATAATAATAATAATAATAATAATAATAATAAAACAGAAAAGTGAATTTGGCCAAATGAAATTACCAAAAAAAAAAAAAAAGAAAAGAAAACTGTGAGGACAACGGGTTGTATAGCAAATACCTAAAAAGAATGAAAGAAGCAGATGTGGACTAAAAGAAACACACATCAGCGGCTGAGGAGCACCGATTTGAAACCTAACACAGAAGGCCTAATTATTTCAGTTGAGGACCAAAGCCTAGCAACCAGATCCTATCACTGTCAGATAATCAAAGTTGAAACTAACTCGAAATGCAGAATCTGCGGAAAACATGATGAAACTGTCGACATATATTTTTTTGGAACTAGCAAAAAATGAATATCGCCAAATACGTAACAATATAGCAACATATGTGCACTGGGAGATATGCAAGAAGCCCAAAATCGAAACAGCTAAGAGATGGTATAACCACAAACCAGACACAGTTACCCAAAATAATGATGTGCCTAGCCTCTGGGATATGCCAATTCAAGTTGACAGGGGAATAAAAGCCAACAGACCTGGTATTATCATAAAAGACAAGAAATTCAGGAAGTGTAAGCTTACAGACAGAGCAGTACCATCTGAGAGAAACACCTCCATGAAAATTATCGAGAAATTGTCCAAATACAAAGACCTGGAGATAGAGATTAACAGGATGTGGGGAATGAAGACTGAGACTGTACCAATAGTAATCGGAGCACTGGGCCTCGTGAGGAAAGGGATGGACAATTTTAGTAACAGTGTCCCAGGTAACATCAACAGACAAGTTGCCCAGAAGATCGCCCTACTAGGAACATCCCATATGCTAAGAAAAGTGCTATCAATTAAATAACATTTCTCCTATAGAGCGTAAGGAGCATAGTTTGGAAACATAACATACACAAATAATAATAATAATAATAATAATAATAATAATAATAATAATACTCTGCCCGTACCAAACAAGCTGACGTAGACAAAACCCGTACCCATCAGTGGCTACGTAGTGCAGGGTTGAAAGCTGAAACTGAAGGTTTTATCCTTGCTGCACAGGACCAATGCTTGTTAACTATGAATTATCAAGTACATATACTAAAATATAGTGTTAGCCCAATATGCATACTCTGTGATAAATATCCAGAAACGATTGATCATCTTGTATCAGGTTGTACGATATTGAAACCCACTGAATATAAAACCCGACATGACAGAGTGGACCAATATCTGCACTGGAAAATCTGCAACTTCTACGGGAAGGAAACTGAAAGAAACTGGTATGAACACCACCCAGACCCGGTTACGGAGATAGGATACACACTGACAGAACAATCAAAGCCAACCACCCAGACATTGTTATTAGAGACCACAAACAAAAAAAGTGCCTCCTTGTTGATATGGCAGTCCCTGCAGACTGCAATGTATCTTTGAAGATATTCAAAAAGCCGTCAAAATACAAGGACCTTGAAATAGAAATCTTAAAAATGTGGCACATGGGAACATCAACAATCTCTGCTGTAGTTGGAGCCCTAGGATTGGTTGGAAAAAAACTAATTGAAGGGATTCCTGGAAGTCCATGCCTCAAAGAGATACAAAAAATAGTTCTCGCAAGTACAACCCACACTTTATGAAGGGCTTTATCTATGTAATTTTTTTTTGTTAGTGGAAAATGTCATGATTCCATTTCTAACCTTAGGACCATGGGCAGGACCTGGAAAGAAATGTGTAAACACCAGAAATCAAAGGAAATAATAATAATAATAATAATAATAATAATAATAATAATAATAATAATAGCTGTTTCCTTATAAGGAAATCAATTGACCGAGCAGCTAGTGCCAATTTTGATTGAAATTTATAAAATTTCTCCATTAAAATAATTTTTCTGATAAATATGTTTATCAAGTCAGAAATGATGGCGGTTTCCTTCCTAACCATTTGTTCGTGGTAGTGTGGAATATCAACATCTTGATTATGTCATTATTTTCTCTTCCACTTATAAGTGCTATCCATTTTAGGTTTTTGTCTTGTTGGAAGACCTCAAGTAATGTGGTTTCTTGTATTTGGTAGAATTCTTTCTTTGGGATTATGTAGTGCCATATCACGCAAAGATCTTATTGGAGGTGGTAAAAAAGACGTGGAACATTATCTTGACAGATGTAATTATCATTAACGGCACGGCTGGAACAGTCCCGAAGAATTTTGAAAACCGTCTTAAAAAGTGGATGACTGGAGGAAGCTTTGAAAATTCCAAGACGATAGCCTCAATAGAACTTGGGAGAAATCGTACTCCATAAAGTAAAGGAAATATTACTACTACTGTTACAACAACAACAACTACTACTACTACTACAAATAATAATAATAATAATAATACTCACGAAGTAGGGGGAGGAGAATCTAACTGAGGGAAGATTGTTTAAGAAGGGCAGAGGATGTTGGCGGTCAACTGCTGTCGGGTAGATGGCAGGAAATAATAAAAATAGAAATAATTAAAAAAGAATTATTAGAATAAATGTAGAAACCCAAATGTTCTCTCGCTTTATTTCCCCTTTCCTTTTTTTTCCCTGCTTCTAGTGCTGGCCAATGAGCAGAGGCAAAAAAAAAAAAAAAAAAAAAAAACGACTTCTCACTGAGAATCACGTGAACAAGAACGTGACATCCCCGCTACCATTAAAGACAAAAATCATATGGCAAGAGATTGAAAATGTAAGGATTGCTTTTTTATCCTACAGACACGAAATATGCAAAAGTCATGTGAATGGAAGAAAGACAGGCGCATGCGCATTCGCACACGCAAGCACGTGAACGAATTTCTTGAAAGAGGCATTTTTAGAAAAAAATAATTCAAAAAGAAAGGCAGAGAACAGGTTAAATTACGCTTAAATACCCATGCTAATGTTTGGACATATAAATGCAGCTACAAATAAACACAAAATACATCTCGATACATTTATAATAGGTTGTTCAGAAAATAATGTCCGATTAGAGAATAAAACATTTATATTCTAATATAGTATTATAATAATGGCACTAATATATATATATATATATATATATATATATGCTTGCGGAGGTGTTGAGGTCTCATACTTATACACACACCCATACTAATGTCCACACTTACATACATCATACTCACTGACTCCTTAATGAGCCAAATGATAACACACACCCATAGTATTATACACGGTTACACACATGATACTCCCTCCCTCCCTAAGAATCAAATAACACACACACATAACAGAGACACACCAGAAAGCAATAAAGCTGTCATTTTGATCAAGGGAATTCAGAGCAGCATGAATCCATCCAGCCTTTATCTTAAATAACAACTCGAAAGTGACTGTTTGACCATCACAAGGGCTTACCAAAATTCAAGATAAAAAATTAATAGTAATAATAAAAACAAAACAAATGAAAACTACAGATAAAGTTCATTTTCTCCATTAGGTCATTCATTTCTGTAGTTCACTGCTACTAAAAAGGAGAATTTGTTCTCTTCTGATTTTGGCTATGCTGTCCGAAACTCGTCGAGGAATCTATTTGAAATAATAAAAACGAAAGCATAATAAAAAAAAAAACCGAAAGAATTTAATGTGAGGTATCCGAGCCCGTAGGCTCGGCCAAAATTCCCCGTATAAAACGGAGTCGGGTAACTGTTTCCCGAGAAGAGACTGTGCACTTCGACATAGCCTCGTCTGGGGACCCCCTCTACACGATGGCAGAGAATTTCGACCAGCACAGCTGGAGACGAATCTCCAACTAATTTTCGAAGCAAGGATATTTACCTTGCCCCCACCCCCCGCATGGCGGGATGTGGCACAAGACCTTTTTTAATGCGGGGTCAAAACCGAGCCCGTTGGTTCGGGCAAAAATTCTGCGTAAACCCCGTAAAAAACGGGGTTGGTTGCTGGCTACCACCCCAGACGAGAATCTGCCCTTCGGCATAGCCTCGTCTGGGTTCCTTTCTGCCCGACGAGACGAATCTCCAATTCTCGAAGCAAGTCACCAGGTATATAAGGGCTCACTATATATACCTACCGATATAGTCAGTCCATATATGCGATAGGGAGTGTGGGACATTCCATTAAACACACACACACACACACATATATATATATTTGTTTGTGTGTAAAACATATATATATATATATATATATATATATATATATATATATATATATATATATATATATAGGTTGAAACCTAACCTGAACAAAATAAACTATGAAATCACCACAAATATTCTTCAATGTCTATAATTGATTACAGAAGCCATTGATTTATATCAACGGCTTCCCATACTTAATAATCCTCGTTTTCACTCTCGCGTGGTCATGTATGACATCATGAGCTGCGATGTGATTTTCGCTTCCAGCGTCTCGTATGCACGAGTTTGTCGTTGCTTGGAAATCTTTCATGTAGACAAAAACAGACTATCATTATTGTTTTGTCAGTGTATTGTTTAATATATTGTAATGTAATTGTCATCTTTGATGATGGCTTATGTAAGCTGAAAGCTTAGATAGGATTAAAAAAATATGTACCAATATGTTGATTTTCTTTCGTCTTTTAATGATAATGTTATTAAGCTTATGAGACGATAGGAAAAGAATTTACATAAAATAAATAGACAAATCTTGTCTATATTATTTAATGAAACATGCATCAGTGAATATATATATATATATATATATATATATATGCGCGGTGATGTAATGGGTAGTCGTTCGGGTTGAGTGTGTCCCAAAAAGTGTGTTCACATTTTGACTGCTTGAATATTAATAAAGGTGCATTTAATTTTATTTAATTTAAACAGTTATCTTTCTTGTAAGTCGATAAACATTAATATTTCTTAAAGTTAATATTGTTTGCAAGTCAATAAAATCTTCATTGTCATTTAAAGATTAAATAAATTTTTGGGAAATCCTGTTCATTAGCTCGTGACAGCCTTCCTTATGTAAGCGTGTTTTTGCTGATTACCTGACTGTACTTATTTAAAATTTAGATTTTGTCCTCGATTGGCCCCGAAGAGCGAGGATCGAAAATCGTCTAGCCTCTTTTTAGTTATTTTGTTATTTTTTTCTTCTTATTGTTTTGCTTTAAACTGATTTATTTTATTATTCTTGTTCTTCCATGTTTGTTGTTTCTTTTACATATAATAATCTTAATATGTCCATTTTTATTGCACTGAGAAGGTTTTGTACCTCTTATAGACTAGAACACATTTCACATGAGAATCAACCCCAGCATCCCGAGAATAGCGTGGCAAGACATGGTGCCCAACAATGAGGTCCTGTCTCAAGCAGGCCTACCCAGCATGTTCACATTGCTCAGACAGCGCAGACTCCGTGGAGAGCCTGGCATGTCATACCATCCAAATGGAGAGGAACCCTGATCAAACATTTCAAGTCAGGGGAGGAAAAACTGACACAAGTCGCCAAGGAAAGGCGGGTCTGCAAAAAGCAAAGTGACAGTTCAAACGGACCAGAGAGAGAACACACATGCGACATCTGCAACAGAGATTGTCACTCTCGCATCGGCCTCTAGAGTCACAGACGTCTATGTTCCAGCTAAGCAGACAACTAGGATGCTACACATGGTCAATCCTGACCGACGGTGGCCTACATGATGAGATATGATTATATACTGATATCTAGATAGATAGATCGATAGATAGATATGTTTAGATACTGGAAGATATGTAGAAACTGGGAGCGATGGGAAAATTGTCGACTACATAGTATAGTAGGGTTAATTGGGTGCCGTCGGTGAGAAAAAGAGCACCATGACGGATTGTATGGCTGCCAGGCTAACCAAGTACTCTATGTTGATGTCCACAGGTTTCATGTCGCGTCTAACGATATCGTGGAACCGTAGCTGTGGCCGCACGACGCGTCTCCTACCAGCGGCCAGCTCTCCATACAGGAGGTCTTTGGCGTTGTGGCCGTCTGACATGCGATGGACGTGGCCCAACTATGTCAGGGGAGGAGAAGCTGACACAAATCCCCACAGAAAGGCAGGCCCGCAAAAAGCCAAATGATAGCTCCAACAGACCAGAGAAATTTTTATCAGAACACACATACGACCTCTACAACAGAGGTTGCCACTCCCGCATCGGCCTCTACAGTCACAGACGTTGATGTTCCAGCTAAGCAGACAACTACGATGCCACCCATGGTGAACCCTGACCGACGGAGGCCTATGATTACTTTGACAGCCGTAAAATTACTTATAGGGAGAATTTTTCAAATCACTCACGTCAACTTAAAATTGTTTAATGGTTAAATAAATCTTTTAATAAAAGAAAAGAAATTATCAGTTATTACGAATTAGTAAAAAAACATAAGAAAGCTGTGGAAGTAATTGCAAATCTCTTCTGAATTTATCTTGATCTTAATCGAGTATAGTCGAGGTTTTATGATCTGTTTTATTTTTTACGCAAAATTCGAAGGTCGCACTATACACTGTACTTTTTTAAAAGGTTAAAATTTATGCATTTTCGGTGAACAGTGACATTACACACAAGAATTCTTTATCCCGGAGGGAATAACATTCACGCTAAAAATTTCACAGGTCGCAATATACCTGAAGTCGACTAAGGCACACGTATAAGGTATGCCTAGTTTTTTTTAGTTATACACAACATTTGCTTTGTCATCGGTACTCGTTCTTACTGCGTACTTCATTTATATAAGACAATTAGGTAGATTACTTGCTGCTTCCATCTGTCACTCTTGTTTTCTTTATGCCCTGTGAGTGTTAAATTCTCCCAGCCTACTTTCCTAATTATGTGACCCAGAAATGTCAATTATCTCTTACTGATTGTAAATATGTCTTTTTTGTTTACGTTTGCCTTAAAACTATTTTGTTGCTTCTAGGCTCAGTCTATATTATTCTTAGCATCCTTTTATAGGAAGACATTTCTGTTATCTCCGTTCCGTTTCATCTGTGACGAGATTGCCTTGCATTCACTGCTATATAAGAGTATTATTATTACATAGTAGTTCAGCATTATTCGTTTCTGTTGCCTCAAGTCATCTCTTCATCTACCAGGAAACTGTCCAATATTCACTGCCATCTCTGAAGAAATTTATGTGAAGACATTACATAGCAGTTCAGAACTTTTCCTTTTTCTGTTCCCTCTAATCTTCTCTTCATCTGCTCGGCAATTGTCCAGCATTCAGCATCATATAGGAGGATTAATATTGCATATACATTCAACACTCGTTTTTGTTTCTGCTGTCTCAAGTTTCTCCATCTGCAAGGCAATTGTCCAGCATTCACACTACAGCCTCTTCGCGTTATCTGGACAAAACTATGAAAGATGGCGTTTTGTTACAGGGTCACTCTGTTCACTTGTAATTTTATGTAGACGGTCTCGTTCCTGTGTCCAGGAGGCTGCATCCTGTTATAGATCCAGCCTGTTAGTAAGGTTTCGTGTCAGTTGCTGATATGCCTGGAATAATATAGCATGTGTGATGTTGTAGTTGGCAAGTACTACTAATGAAGTTTTTTGTCTTTAAGGCGGCGAAGAGAAAAGTGCATAATATAGTAATGTGTAGAAATTATAGCGGTTGACCCTAGACTTGAAAAGAATCACTTCCTAGAGGTCGGGAATACATCCACTTGGGAGGCTGATTCATAGTGCAACAGTCATGGAGAAGATGCAGTTTGAGTGAAACTTCTTGTTTAGCTACTGAATACGTAAAGAATGGGGATGATTTGACATTGTGTACGTGGCTGTCATGGTCTGAATTGATGGAACTAAGGGATGACTGAACATTTGCTATAAAATAGCGATAGAATAGTGAGAAGAAAGAAACGTTTCGCCTGTGAAAACAGGTTGCAGGGGGGAAAATAATTAATCATTCAGAAAACTGCGTAAACGCTTTTCGACTCTGCACAGTGAGGACTGGTTGTTTCAAACTATTTGCACGCCACTGTGCATTCCATGTTTCATACCGTTGCTAGTTTGTTGTAGTAACATGACATATCTTCACATCCTGGTAACTTACAGAGAACTGGGTTTAGAAATATTTAACCGACTTCCAGGTACAGCAGGGGAGTCGGCCCACACCAGATTTAAACCCCATTTTGCATGTGTAGGGAGACCACAGTTGTTTTCCCTTGGATTGAGCTCCTGAGAGTTTTGGCCCCTTTTAGAGAGTAGAACTCTTCTGCCCTTTTTTGTCTTTGCTTCCATTTTTGGAGGAACGGCCTCTTTCCCTTTCTGACCACCAGGGCGTCCACACACGTGGAAACTGGTCAACATGTGCACGGCCTAGCGAAAGAAAAAAAATACTTTCTATTCACTTATCTGCGGACGATCAAAGGCCATAAAGTTGATATGTTATTTCTTTGTTCTCATTCTGTAAACCTCCTCGTTTCTTTTGGGACAATATGGACAATCATTTGTTTTGGGACATGTGCAAATCTTTTGAATATATGTACGTAAGTTGTTTGCCTTATTAAATGTTTTGTTTGTTACGCTCGCGTATTTCGTCTTTCTATATTCGTATTCATTGTTAGTGTATCAATGGCTACGTTAATGCTAATATTAGTATCGGTGTGCTACTGGAAGACAAAAACACGTTATTCTTCCTAACACAAAAGAGTCGGCAAATTCTGTGTGGTAGATATCACCATACTAAAACATGCATGGGACATGATAAAGAACTGAAACAAATTTTGTAGTCACACTTAAAAACACGTTAAGGAGAGATCTTGAACAGGTCTGGATAGATATAACCACGCAAACACGCAACCAATCCAGTACTAGACATAGGTATTCAGCGAAATGTTGCGTTCCCTTCCGTCTCTGGACCCACATGCTCCTACAAAAACGGTATCAACGAAAAGTGTAATTTTTTTGTATTCGTTTTATTAAGAGTTACATCTTGGATTCTGACGTCAGAGAAAAGCATGTCGTACTTTGGCTCAGCGTCCATCCTAGGATGTATTAGCTGGTTACAAACTTGGGTGTGGGAGGCATATCGACGCTTCAGAATTCTTGAGATCCTTTGTTGAATTCCCGACATTCTGAACGTTTATTCAAAACGTAGACAAACGCAATCCATCACTTTCAGAATACCCCGCCTACGAAGCACTCCGGCCAATCGCTGAACAGTTCTGTAACAGAAAGTAGGCGTTGCTCATCATTATGTAGCTGTCTTTCTATATTTTTGGAATCTCAGTTTATACACCTAAAAACCTGTATATGAAGTCTGATCAAAAAGTATCAGGACTGTTGCTATTGTAACAGTGAAGCCACTGGACACAGACTGACTTTGAACACTATCACAAATAAAGAAGTTATAACGTTGTTTATAGCCGTGCTCAGAATTAAACTGTGCCCAGTATCGTCACCACACCACAGAGGTCGCATCAATGACCATGTCTGTGCAGGAGGTTTGGGTTATACGCAACATTCCAGAGGGCCGACAACTAGCATGATTTCCTATTCAAAAATCAAATCACATTTGAAAGGAGCAAGATTTTTACAAACTTTGGCGGAAGATTCCTCCAAAAAACAAAACAAAAAAAAGCAAAAACAAAACAAAACAAAACAAAAAAAAAACAGGGACAAAAGTTTATATAAATATATGACCGCAAATTCTTCGATTATGAGGTATTAACTTTAAAGTTTAGCCTGTAGACTGTATTTTTTGTGGTCAGGCTTACGAGGGGATCTCGGCCTTCCTCGATCCGTAGATTATGAGCCCACTGATCCTGTCTCAGCAACGCGACGATAAACAGAAGCACATATATATCAAACGACTAGGCTGCCTTCGGTCTGGAAACGCAATCTGATACAGCCGTGCAGCCACGCGTCCATTATCATTCGCGCGGTCGTATGTAAAATCCATATCTGCCTGCTCACGATATGAATATCCTGCTATTATTAAACGGTACCCTTCTTAGTTAACTCACTACTACACACGTTAAATGTTGAAAACACACTAACCACAAAAATACACGAATGGCTAATGTAACCTAGTCTACATAAAAACGCGGCGCCATCTACAGTAAACCTTCCTTCAACTTAATAACAAAGGATTTGTGGACTTATGTTTATAAGAACTTTTGTCTTTGTTCTGGTGTGAAGAACCCACTCCTAAATGAGTAAAAGTATTATTGATACACCCTATATGTATATATATATATATAGTCATCCACAGACAGACTGTATTATATACGAGATATAAGCGCATATATATATATATATATATATATATATATCAAGTGAACATTGAAGTCAAAACTCAGAGGCGACAGGCTATTTAGTGCTAGACGCAATCGTCAGGGCGCCTGACGATTGCGTCTAGCATGAAACTGTCATCTGTCCCCTGTCGCCTCTAAGAGTTGACTTCAATGTTCACTTTTATATTTATATTTACATGCGCTAATCTCTGATATTGAGCACTTTGTACCATTAATATAGCACATCTTAAATCTATATTTCTTCGTATATATATATATATATATATATATATATATATATTGAAGAAAAATAAGGTGCAAACGACGTCTTCATTTTAATAAAAGAAGCGACAAGTATTTAAACGTAACTTAATTGTAGTTACTTTTACTGAAAACTAAACATATTAACATGAGTTTCGTTGGTGGATTATTTATTTTTAGTTATTTTAAATGATATTTATATATCTAGATTTGAAAATTTCGTAGTAATTTCATTTCTACTTGCTAAGAGAAAAATAAAAGAAGACAAAATCATATTTTCCTTATAATTTGATCAAATATGCTTAGAATCAAAAGAAAGCAGAGCTCTCCACAACGAAAGGAAGAAAAATGGCGGAGTAATGAAATCGTTCTTGACAGAAAATATTGGTTTAAAAAGAATTTGATTGACAGTTACTAAGGTTGTTCATGGATGTTTAGATCATCTTTTTGTTGGATATTCTCTTATGTGCGGGTTTTATTTCTTTATCTTTTTATTCTGATCAGGGTGCGACTTTTCAAAAAAACAAAAAAAACATTCCTTACATAGCTTTTAAAAAACACTTCTCACGTTCGACGATAAATGTTCTACTTTTTCTCTACAATATCCCAAAAAATAAAATAAAGCTTCCCTTACAGAATGAAAAAGCGTTTTTATTTTTCAATGAACGGGGACGTTATGACCTATCCACATTGACAAGAACGTGAAGTGCAATGAAAGAAAAAAAACAAAAAAAAACAAAAAGAACAGCGAGAGATTGTTATTTCTGCGTCATAGAAACGTATTCTTTTGAAAACTCCGCATGTTTTCCTGTACGCGCATGCGCACATTCGTAAACTTAGGCTCAAAAAGAAGACTGAGTCGGATTATAACAATAAATAAATAAATAAATAAAAAGTAAAATGAAAAAAAAAAAATCGAAAATTCAGGGCACCAGATCTGTTTTCTAAAAGTTATTATTCATTTTTTATTCTATTCTTAATTAGTTGCTTAACCTTTACTTTATCTTAAATAAAAGATTCACATTCAACGATCGTAAAAAAAAAATACCACGTTGTGAGAAATTAAGAGATAAATCTCCAGGAAGAACTTATCCATGGAAGCCAGTTTTTGATATTAAGTAAATAAATAACAAACTGGGAAAAATCCGTGTAATGCGCTTCGTCCTCTCGCGGGACTTCATCAGACTAAATTAATATTTTTTGTTAATGGAATTTGTAGTAAGAAAAGGAAGAAATATGAAAACACAAGCGTTAGTTATAATTATTAATCGATAGGAAACGCTGGAGATATTGGAACGCTGAAATTTTAAATTCATTTATTTTTTATTAGACGTGTCTGGGGATTTTGTCTAACCAATTTAATTGAGTTTCCCTATATTAATATTATTTGTCTAAGATACATTTTTTTTAATCATTTTACTTCAAGAAAAGCCACTAAGACGCAAGTGGGGTGACTCAGTGTTAAAAGAATATGAGTAAAATATACTATTAAGGCAATAAAAAAATAAGAATTAAGGAGACAGAAGATTGATATCGCGTTTACATTTTTGGAAGCCAATGTTGACAGTGAAGCAAGAAGTACGGAATAGAGTTCAAATAGCGTGAACTACAATAGAAGAAACTAGAAACTAAACCTCTACTAGGCCTCCTCTGCTACGTCTCATCTGTTACGTCTCATCATCTGCAAGATGATGAGACCTAACAGCCAGTCTAGTACTTCACTTTAGGAAGAAAGTCGACATCAGTAATGGAAAGATCAATAAAATTTACTGGTCTTGCGAAACATATTCTCCCGAAAAATTGCTTAAACAGAAAGATTTTTATAAATTCCAGCTGACATTAGTATTTATTATTCGCTTAATAAATCACGATCATTTCCTTATAAGGAATCAGTTAATAGTGCCATTACTATTAGTTATTAATTGCTTTTAGTATGATTTAGTATTTCTTATTTGTGCTTTCATTACTAACTTTTAGCATTTCTTATTAGTTTTTACTTGTTGCTAGAATTTATTAGTCTATATTATGAGTGTCTGTTACGACTGCTTTTTAGTATCCCTTATTGTTAAATTTTAGTTTTGTTGCATTTTTTCTCTTAATTCTCCCATCATTGTTCTGTGATCGCTTTTAAAGAAGCTTGAACCAAAAAATAAAGAATTAACAGCGAATAGATTTAGGTTTGTCTCACTTTTCCTTAAGAGCCTGTTATTCCATTTGAGTGCCATTGTGAGTGTAGCTAAAAAGATTTTAGCGGTAGGTGTCTCTCATATATCCCATTAGAATTCTGCTTCTACTTCTGTTTGTCCGGACGTTAGTTAATGCACGAGTTACGTCCGGCCATTGGCTCAGATAAATAATGGACCTTTCCTTTTTGATCGTGAGGAAAAACAAAAAAGAAATATATCAGAGACACTGTTTGAGTTTAATAAGGAAAAGAAAGCATATGCAATAATAAAAAAGGAAAGAAAGAAAGAAAGAATATTGATTGATTCCAGGTTATTTAAAGACAGAAAATGTTTTTCTAGATTGTAAATTTATTATTTTTAAGGAAATAATTGTTTAGTTATACAAGTGGAGGAGAGACAGATTTGCGCCTAAGTGAAGACAAGGAACCCAACAGGAATTGAAACTCGGCTCTTCGATTGGCACAGTTCTTTCTGGCTCTGTAGCCCCAGTCTACGAGAATTTATTGGCTCGAAACCATTTTCAATAACTTTTCTGAGAAAGTGGCTGACACTTTAGATATTTCTGAACGAGTATAACAAAGTTAAGCTATGAAAAATACTAATACATACAAATCATACTTATTATAAAACCCAGGTTGTGTGTGTGTATGTGTCTGTACGTTTATATATTGGATCGGATTTCCTACATTTTTTAAACCGATTTCAACAAAACTTCACAGGACTACGTAAAATTACCTTGCGGTGGTTCTGACAGTGCCAAAATTGGAAAAACACAATTGTTTTTGCACGAAATCAATTTGAAAACACGATTAAGAGGCATCACGAGAATGAAATGGGGGCAACTCATATCGAGTTATACTTATTATAAAACCCAGGTTGTTTGTGTGTGTGTTCGTTTATATATGGGATCGGATTTCCTACATTTTTCAACCGATTTCAACAAAATTTCACTTTTTTTTGGCAGGTAGTGTTTCTTATTGTCTTGCACACTTTTTTCTTTAGTTTTACATTCAGAATGCTTTAAAAATTACATTTACAAGAAAATTGTTTATAATAAAATTCTATTCAATCGGTAGACTCATAACGATTGAAAACAATGTTTTTGTTTGAGTTTGGGTTTGACCAATTCGTAAAAAAACAAGACAAAACAAAAAATAATCTAATTTAGACATGCGTGTCCGTCAACCTTAAACAATAATCTTTGTCAATTTTATTTTTCAGTCTTTATGATGGTCGATACTTGATCTATCTCTTACTGTTGCATACCCGGGCAACGCCGGGCTCTACTGCTAGTATATACTAATACATACTAATATATACTAATACATTCTAATACACACTAATATAGTACACTAGTAAAAATTCGAATAAATATTAGCAAGATAAAGAGAAATAACAAATACTAATATATATATATATATATTATAAATAAATAAATATTGATAGCAAGTAAACATTAAAACAAATATTTTCAATAATGTTTTTTCCAGACATAAAAAATCATGTCTCTTCACAGTTTCCTATATTTATTATCTATGAATTGCTTTAATTTCTATTGAATGATAACGGAGTGATTATCCTTTGCCTTCACCACTAATTCAGAGTTTTCCTTTTGTTAAAATCCAAGGCTTGAGAACTCAGTCTACCTGTGACTCTATTGTGACACTGGTAGTATAAAATTAGGATTAAAAAGGCCCATGTGAATAGCCCGTATAGAATTGCAGAATCCTTAAGGTAAAATATGCATTGAACTATGAGAGGAAAAAAAAGGTGTTTTTTTTTTCTTTCTGATAATCAGAAACGCCGAATGTATTGTTGATTCCAAAATATGCTTTGGAGAAATATGAAATATAAACTGAAAATCAAATAAGAATTGTTGGAATGTAAACCATCTGGATTATCGTTTTGGAAATGGACGGGGAATTATTTGGGTCGTATTGGTCAAGCGACAACAAAAAGGGATTTGACAACAAAGAAACCTCCTTTGACGTTTAAAAGAGATTTCAAAGGCGCAGACAATTGTTCTTAGGAAAAATCATTGTATTGAATAACTGACTGTTTTTTGTTTGAAGGTCATTGTCGGCCGGGAAGCGAATTTGAGTAAAGCTAAAATATAAACAATGGGAATTTAAACTCAGTCTAAACTGACAGTTTAGATACTTCTGAACGAGTATAAACAAGTTAAGCTATGACAAATACGAATACATACTAATACACACTAATATAGTACACTAGTAAAAATTCTAATAAATATTAGCAACAGATAAAGGAGAATAACAAATACTGATATATATTATAAATAAATAAACATTGATAGCAAATAGATATTAAAACAAACACTTTTCAATAATGTTTTCCAGGCACAAAATCTGATGGGCGAAGATGAATAAACCCGACACGCCAACGACTATATGAACAATGGGGGAAACGACTATGTGTACACAATACATGACAGCCACTAGGATGCAAAGGGGTTACAGAAAATTTGGAGCAAGATCAGATAGGAGTGATAGAAGAAAGAATGAGGAGAAGGGTAGTGGATAGATCGAGGCAACTGGAGATGTCGATTGACATTACATTTGAATAGTTGGAGATTATAGCCCTCAGGCAAACTGGAATAGGGAAGGGAGTTCCACAGGCGAGAGGTGCGAGACATGAAGCTATTGGAGTAGAAGAGACGGCTACATTTAGGAGTTTGACAATGAAAGTGTGAGAGCGGGATGCCATTCTCGTAGGGCGCTTGGACTCATGAAGTCTGGGAACCAGCGAATGCAACTCTTCGGAGGAATTGCCATTAAAGTATTTGTAAAACAGACAGAGAGAGGCGACGGCGCGTCTGTGAGAAAGTGACTGTAGACGAGATGCCAGAGCAGGGCTAATTATATTGCATATCCGCCTCTGGAGCCTATCAAGAACCTCGGGGCAAACAGAAGGGGCTCCAGACCATATATTGCAGCAATACTCCATGCAAGGACGAATTGTTGATTTGTAGATATGGAGGATCGATTCCGGGGAGAAAAAAATTCCTGGCGCAGCACAGGGAGCCAAATTTCCTTGCTTATTTATATTTCTTATATACGGACCATAGTCTTCATTTTTTGTTGTTATTACCTCAAGATTTCGGCCTTTGTGTTCTCCGGCCTATATCATATGCTTGTTAATCCGGTAACCTTCAGGGAATTTTCAACTAAGGTGGGTAGATTGTTCTCGTTTCTCCTGAACATGCCTAAGGATATTTTATCTAGTTCTTATCTGTACTACTCAGTTATTTCTCACCCCCCACAATTTCCACTTAGTGGAAGTACCCCCTCCCCGGAAAAGGGACTGAAAGTACAATTTTACAATTAATATGCAGCGAACCTTCAGATAAGCGACGTAATTAATCTGTGAAATTTCTGCTTCACTTTAGTTCTGGGTATGACGATAAACTATATCTGGCAACAAGGCGTCTGATTGGAAGATTGGAAGTTTTGAGAAGCGTGGAACCATCTTTTAATTGTTGATGCTCCCAGGTTCACCCTGACCACGAGTGGTAGTACCTGTTAAGATCCCAGCTATGGGCAAATAGAGAACGCCACAAACAAAAACAAAACGCTTTGAAAGTATAAAAATACATTGTTATAGTAAAAATACCAGCAATATATTTTTATATAAAAAATATGTCGAACAATACATGTTATCTGTAGCCATAAAATTGTGTTAAAATATATTTAGTTGAAGCCATAAAATTATGTTTAAAATATTTAGATTTCGGCATTAAATAACCTATAGAGGAGTTGGTATGCCGCCAAAGAAAATAAACCAATCAACCAAACTGAAAGAACGTTCATGACATTAATCCATATAATATCCTACAATTTCTTAAAGAACTCAAACTGTACTCTAAAATATAACTTCAACAAATTACACCATAAAACACGTACATTCTCGCCTCTAGTGCACACAAACATGTATATGCACAAAAACTGAGTATCATCTACCATGTATACAATTGTGAAAGCAGAATAATATATATCATATTCTATCACTTCAAACTCCCAAGAATATTAAATTTCGGCATTAAATGATCCATAAGTTGTTGATATGTCGTTAAAAAAACAAATCAATCAACGGAAGAGCCATTCATTTATTATAAAAACTTGAATTTGTTCTTCCTTAGAAGACGTTATTGTTTGACCTGAACTTATATATTTAATGAGGCTGCTTACCTTGGACATCTATAGGGAATAAAGCTCACTCCACACCTCAAAAGAAAGTTATAGCATCACTAAAGCTCATAATAAAATAAAATTTCGACATGAAATGGCCCATAAGGAGATGATATATCGTTAGGCAAACAAACATTATAAAAACGACCTTTTCACCGCAAACAAGATAGCAATAGTAAAAGGAACAACACAGACGTATCTTCTTCGCTCCGGGAAAATCCAGAGCTGACGGTTTCAAAAGTGTTGTAACCTAGAGAAGGTTACTGAATAGAATAATCACACGAACGTTGGTAATGAACGATAATACTTAGGACAAGGACAACACATATAAGATTCGCCAGCGGCGCGTAGAAGAAGTAATCAACTACTAGAAATGAGTCAAGTGAATCTCCAACTGTAGGATATCTGCCAACCGCCTTACGCAGTCAGATGTGGCACAAGGCCGAATTTAATGTGGGTATCCGAGCCCGTAGGCTCTGCCAAATATTCCCCGTAGACCGTGTATAAAACGAGGTCGGGTAGCTGTTACCCGAGACGAGACCCTGCACTGCCTCGTATGACCAGCACAGTTGGAGACGAATCTCCAACTGCAGACCAACATGCAGTATTTACTACTGTATTTATGTGAATGGGGACGTACCCATTGTCGCCCGTAGGCATGTATTGTGAGGCTCGCCACTTGTACACAAGATGGCCTCGTCCAAAGTACACTTATACTACGAAGAGATAGCGTGACAAAAAAGGTCGACAGAGGGTGTTCACTTAGAGTTACGAGGGTCTGGAAAGAGAGATAATTACGGCTTCAATTACAGAGACTTGTAAATATACTTTTCTACTAACCCGCATCCTGGACTACTAATCTTCATTTCAACTTTGTATTCTTGCGTTTAATATACATATTTTTCTATTTCAATTACTGGCGTGTTTATTCTATCCCCGGAATCCACAACAGTATGCTACAATAAAAAGCATCCCTTAACCACGAAATTCTAAAAACAAATTTAAACAAGAAAGCCCAAATTTTAACGAAACAAAGAGAGACAGTAACCCTGACAATATTTAACACATTTCAAAACCAATATTGTAAATAACATCAAGAAAAGAAAAAAAAATACACATTCCCGTCATTAATTCCCACAAATATCGCAAAGTCTTATTGTTGTATGTTATAGTTGTACGTTTTATTCATTTCCTTTTCAGTATGGCAAAAGGGATAAAGGAATCCTCTGTCAACTACTAATGGTTGTAACATGGGGTAACTTACATTAACAACTCAACATAGATTCAGCCTATATATCTGAGATGAGGTATTATGTACACTATTTACATTATTTGGACTATTGTCCTCATCTTTGTCGCGATATTTATCACAACGTTTCAGCCCTTCAGTATGTGTCTATATTTCTGAGATGAGGTATTATGTACACTATTTACATTATTCGGACTATTCTCCTCGTCTTTGTTGCCATATTTATGACAACGTTTCGGCCCTTCAATATGTGTCTATATTTCTGAGATGAGATATTATGTACACTATTTACATTATTCGGACTATTGTCCTCATCTTTGTTGCCATATTTATCACAACGTTTCGGCCCTTAAGTATCTGTCTATATTTCTGAGATGAGGTAATATGTACACTATTTACATTATTTGGACTGTTGTCCTCATCTTTGTTGCCATATTTATTACAACGTTTCGGACCTTCAGTATCTGTCTATATTTCTGAGATGACGTATTATGTACACTATTTACATTATTCGGACTATAGTCCTCATCTTTGCCGCCATATTTATTACAACGTTTCGGCCGTTGTACGCTCCGACCTTCCTCATGTGGTTGCAATGTCGAACTGAACCATTTATTTCGCTCACTGGGGTAGACTGTCCTAGTTCCACGTGTCACGTGATAACAGCAAAAATTGTAATGTGAGCAGTGGTAAAAAAGGTTTATAATATCCAGCAATTCACAGACAGATATCATCAAGGACACATCGCACAATAGATAAAGGCTTTGGTTAGATCTAGTGACAGGACCCAAAGAGTGTAACTTCAACCACCTGAAGAAGGCCGTTGTGACAAAGATGAGGACAATAGTCCGAATAATGTAAATAGTCAACATAGACTGAGTATAAATAGTGATAACTACTTATCCTAGAAATTCGAAAAGAGATAAAAGCTTATTAATCCCAAAAATTAATTTGAGAACGGTATATAAAAAATTATATCTCTAAGAAGACTTTGTAAAATTTATATTTAGACTTTATTCTTGAACCAGAGAAATATTCCGAAATGAAGGAAAGAACTTAAACCAAAACTTGTTTTGTTCTTCAATACATACATACATAAATACAAACTAAAACTTGAAGGAGGAATATACTCTATCACCTGTAATGTTTGTCACAAGGAGTACATAGTAGAAACCTCAAGGAATTTAAATAAAAAAAATACATGAAAACAAATGGGATCTTTTACAAAACAACACACTAAATACGTAATTTGCGCACCGTAATGGGTGCGACCATCATTTCTAGTTACAGAATGTTATTCTAATTAAAAGAGAAACCAAATTTCTAAAACGAAAATGTATAGAAAGTGCCAGAGCATTCCTTGGAAAATTTACGTCCAGGTTCTTAAAATATTTCCCCTTGTCGTGTCCACCAAAATATTAAATACAATATTTATAAACCTCTCGGAGTTAACTTCTCTTTCAGTCCGTTAACCCTTTCACCAGGGGTCTCTCTTCCCTAGCTATAAATAGCCGCGGACCCTTCGCCTCTATCTCTTTTTTTTCCTTCAGGCCTGTGCACCGACACCTTGATGTAAATCTCTCTTTTTCCTTCAGGATTTCAGCTATCAACCTCGAAATGTAGGCGCTAACAAGGGATAACGTGGAAACACGCTAAGCACAATACACACACACGCACGCACATACAGAATATTCACACACGCACGCACATACAGAATATTCACACACACTTCATCCTTTGTACTGTTTCCATGTATTGTAACTTGTTATTAATATATATTTGTATATACATATATTATTGGTCTTGTGTTTTGTTTGCTTTGTTTGCCTTCTTCTTTGGACTTAATCAAAGTCCAACCTTTTTATGTAGTTGGGCCCGGCGGGCAGGAGAATCTGAACCTTACATGCGTTCTTCTACGTCTGACTTCTATCAACAACATAACAGCCACGGTCCCTCTACAAACCAACCACACTCAAGAAAACACTTACATCTTAAAACGCACCAATAAAATAATCGATTACAAATCAGAATGTTTGTCAATATTTTTAGGTAGATACCGACCAAATATTATGTGGAAGTAGTAGAAGACATACCACGTGCCCTTTTAGAGTCAATTTGGAATAAATAAATAATTTAATTCTGGAGCCGATTTTGTTCGGAAAAAGTGTATAAAAATATACTAAATCCGTTCCCAAACAGGATACACAGAGCTGTCACCAAACTCCACGCAACTCTCGCTTATGATCTTCACGTCCTAATGGTAAAAGCGGCAGCGTTGACAAACTTCAGACTACGACAAGGCCCCCAACAGTAAGAAACAATTTCTATCTTTTGTACCCGCTTTACTATGAATCATGCACACACGTGTTAAATTTTTCATACAAACACATAAAACAACATTTTATTATTTCTCATATACATACACAAATACAGTTTATATTTTATTTCAGAACTTTATTAACACAAACAAAAAGACATTACTTTCCAATCTATCATCAACTGCTTGTATTCCTGTCGTTTTATTAAATTAATGTTTATTTGTTGAAAGTACGTTGTGTTTTCTACTGAATTTTATTCCTTCAATGAAAATCGTGTGATTATTCTAGACCAGGGGTTTTCAAACTTTTTGACTTGCGGACCCCTTTATATTTCAGGCTTTACGTTAGGGACCCCCTTATAAACGCTTATGAAATTTATTCATAAATATTTGCAGAATATAACAGAATTTTATATTAATGCAAACGCCTAACAGCCTATGAGAAAGCCGGATTTCGCAAAATAGATCCAAAATTCAAATCCTTTGGTTCCTTCTCTGCATGAATAGAATCCATTATCTTTATCAATTTAAGATAGAAATTATATTAGTATATCAAATCTATGAAATCGTTTATTGAATCAATTTATTTCATGATCGGCCTATAAGTTACTTATAAGCGCTTATATGTTGCACGTAACCCATGAAAAAGTGTTTGCTGTCCACGGACCCCCTATTTTGTCCTTGCAGACCCCCTGTGGTCAACGGACCACAGTTTGAAAACCCCTGTTCTAGACGGTCAAAGTACGAGCGACCCTGTAACGATATTTTGTCAAGGTATCGATTCCCGAAAACACCAAATTTTAAAATTCAACGAAAAACCGAGAAGAAAGATTTCTACATTTTTAGCAGAACTTCTATCATGAAAATGAAGGCTATTTAATAGGTGATGAAAACGTGACCAAAAAAGAAAAGTAAATGAAATTGGATAGATTATATACACAAAACATATATTTAAAAAAAAATTAAATTCTCAGAGTCCTCTCTCTTTCGTGCGCCTGTGTATCATATCATTCTAAATATCAGTCTAGCTTATTCCGACGTAGTTCAAAAGAACGCCTCACATGAAAACTTTTTCCACTTTGACATAGTTCTTACTTACTTCTCTAAGACACACATACACGCACCAACACCCTCACATATATATCTGTGTGCGTGTGTGTGTTTGTGAGTTTGTGTGTGTTTGAACAGATATCTACTTGTATTGAATAATCAGGGAAAGAGAGAAAAAAAAGGACAACCGAAAAAAAACGAACACGGTTTGAAGACCAACGTTAAGAATACTCTTCAATCATATTGTATTAGACATTTATATTTAAGGTCGGCGCCATATATATTAGTGACTGTAGCAATTTGCTGCGATTCGCACCGAGCCCGACGCGTGTGAAATGTAAACAGGGGCGGGAAAGATCTTTGAATTGAAGCACGGAACAAAAAACAAAAAAAAAGTCCACAGTGTTCAGTAAATTAAAGATAATAACAGTAAAAAACAAACAAAAAAATCATTATAAGGCAGTGTGACGGATGTAGCCTAAAGCTACTCTGTTTGGGGCGTCGATGATAAGAGTTGATGAAAGAACAGAATAAATAGTCTTAGAGATAACTTACGCTTAGTTAAGAAAGAAAGCGATCGATCGGACAAGCAAAAAAGATAAAGGAAAAGACACACAGACACACGCACACACACACGTATATATATATATATATTCAAACATATATCGTTAAATATGAGAGACAACGAATGTCTATTACATTTGATCCTGAACCGTTCCAAACTTCGTTGTTTCAATTTCGGGAGAAAATAAAGACAAAAACTGGTCAATATCTGGATATTTTTTGCTCCTGAAATTAAAACAACCATACAAAATTTAGAACGGCTCATGATCAAACATAATTGACATTTGTTGTCTGTTATATTTAACAACATATATTTGAATAATGATCTTCTGCATACACTAATATATATATATATATATATATATATATATATATATATATATATATATATATATATATATATATATATATATGTATTGATAATATCAGTTGTCAATATATATACATAAATTCCTAAGAGGATAGAATCCAGGTAGAATTCAATGTCTAGGACAGAGTAAAATATATATATATATATATATATATATATATATATATATATATATAGTAATACTCGTTTGGAAAAAAAAAAAAACTCGAGTAGCACAACTAGTAGATATGCCAAAACAAATCGGTACCCGAGAAAAAAAATTGCTAAAAAAAGAAAGAACTAAAAACGTTATAACAGGACAAAACAAATCGTCAAGTGCGTTAAGTCCTTAGTCTGAAGGAGAAAAAAAAAACAGTCGAACTAAACGTAGAGTGTTCAATACGCTAAGTAGAGCGAGGATAAATAAAATAAATCCTAAAGTGCCAGGAAAACTTACCTAGTTTTCACCTAAACGGATCTTCAGGGTAAGGTGGCTAAAAAGGAAATTACGAAACAGTTGATAAAACCATTAAAAACTAATAAAACCACGTGACAGAAGAAGACAAATACAAACCAAAGCCTCTATTTCAATACCAAGGATTTCCTATGCCTACACCTATTTAGAATCTCAGATCTTTGATTTAATAAATTATTAGGTTTATTGTAGATGGCGATTGCTAATTTTTCCTCCGTACATAACGAACAAAATTTGTCCCCTGCTTTATATTTTTAAAAGTATTTCCCATTTTTGTGACACTATTTAGGGTTGCGTGGAAAAAAAAGGCGAGAATTAATTTAGGTGATAAGAAGCTATCACGAAAAGACACTGAGCGATGTTATTTTTTCTAACAAAGAAAAGTGGTAAAGATTTTATTTTCATTAGCAAAGAAAGTAAGATACGGGATTTAATTTGATTTATGTTACGACGCGGCGAAAGAAGATAGCAATCTGCCCATGGCAATAATTAAAATTTCAGGTTGGTCAAGTGGCCTACATTAATTGGTTAATAAATAACCTGGCAGGGTTGAGACAAGAGGTAATTAATGATACAGAAACTGTACTGATAGAATTACAGGAAATGAGTGGATTCATGCAAAGATATTTCCAACTAATGACAATTACGAATAAGGTACGACAAACTAGTCAGTCGTTGACGACCTTGTTGGAACATGTGAGAGCGCAATTAGACATGTTGTCATCGGGACACCTCTCCCCAAGCATAGTAAACCCGGGTCACCTAAGGGAAGTGCTACTCGGAATACAGGCCGAGTTACCCCATCACTTAAGACTGCCAGTGGATCTCACCAAAGAATTGTGGAAATATTATAATGCACTGGGATGTGTGACCTTGTTGGAAAATAGACGACTATTGGTTATGATGTCTGTTCCGTTGTTAGATAGAGAGAGTATATTCGAGATATGCCAGGTTATAAATTTACCTATTCCCTACCCCAGAAGAGATCAAGGTTTGGGAATGGTAGCAAGGTACAAGATGAAAACAGAATACATAGCTTTAAATTCGGGTAGAACAAAAATCATGTTGCTAACAGCTGAAGAAGCTAGAAAGTGTAGAAATGATGCGCTAGGGACTTGTACATCGTTGAGCCCTATATATATAGCTGGTAACCAGAAAATGTACATACTAGAATTGTCTGAAGGGAAGAAAGAGGGCATTAAGAGGTCTTGTCAAGTAGAGGTATAACAAACGCGGCATTACCACAAGCTATCAGTGTTTCAGACGGGGTGTGGACAGTGGCCACACAGAATCCCATCAGCTTGTCTAGGGTATGTGGGGGAGAGTTCACAAGGACGTTAATAGTAAAGCCACCATTATCCCTGTTAACGTTACCCTTGGGATGTTCGGCATTTGGGATATCCATCTCCTTACCCCCCTATTATCAGGAAGAATAAAGATATGAAGAGAAAGAGTCAATCATAGAATTGATTGGCAGAAGCTTAGTCAATTGTACAGAGTTGTGGGAGCCAATAGTGATGGGATTCCCTAATGTTACCTTGAATAAAATGCCAGTACTAATGAAGCCGATAGAAAAGATCGATATGGATCAATTGAGGGACAAGTTATGTGCGTTGGGAAATGAAGGTATGGCTTGGGAAGATAATGAGCAGATCGCGATAAGTTGGTCAGCAATGATGGGTACATTCATAATTATAGCCATAGGGGGTATGACAATATGGAAGATTAGAAGAGGAAATTAACTAGCGATAATCAAATGAGCATGCAGCAACTCGAGAGGGAGATGCCAAGCAGTGTTCTTTACTCATACAGAATCGGCGAAGAAATTTCAGAAAGGCCGGCGGAGGAGGCTGGCGTGAAACCGACACGTGCGGCGGAAAAAACTCCTACAGCAGAGAGAAAAACATTGACCAAGAAAAACAAGCCATAATAACCACACACATGCACCCACAGGAACACGCACACTTTAAATTGCATGAGAAACAGAAGAAGATGAAATGAACATTACATTTGCATGTAGAACAGAAGAAGATGAAAAGAACATTACATTTGCATTTAGAACAGAAGAATATAAAGAATATTACATTTGCATGTAGAACAGAAGAAGGTGAAAAGAATATCACCTTGCATGTAAAATCAAAAAAAAAAAAAAAGAAGGATGGAATTGCATGGGACAGATGCATGATGCATGCTAAATAGTGTATTTGGGTTTAGGTGTCATTTACGAGTAAATGACAAATAGGTTAGGGGAGGATTGTGACACTATTTAGGGTTGCGTGGAAAAAAAGGCGAGAATTAATTTAGGTGATAAGAAGCTATCACGAAAAGACACTGAGCGATGTTATTTTTCTAACAAAGAAAAGAGGTAAAGATTTTATTTTCATTAGCGAAGAAAGTAAGATACCGGATTTAATTTGATTTATGTTATGACGCGGCGAAAGAAGATAGCAATCTGCCCATGGCAATAATGAAAATTTCAGGTTGATCAAGTGGCCTACAAGGCAGAATGCTAAGAGATAAAAATTAATTGGGTCGGGCTCTGACCGAAACAAATGTCCGCTGGACCACCCACAGACTACAAAGAAGGAAAGATTAACTATCTGCGGAGATGTCATTTGAGAAGAGCACCAGTTTTGTGTCAGAGCTGGCCGTGATAGAAAAATTATTTTATCGGAACGGATAATTGGCGACAGAGTATGGAAGATCATTGACCAGCCTCAGTGTTTGTTTGGCGAAGGTCTCGTTGACGAGTTCCAGATGGCGTTCGGTTAAGATAAGAGTCGTAAGAGTTTGTTGTCGGGAAGAAGAAAAGAAAGAAAAGAAAAAAAAATGTGAAGATAATTTTTTTTTCCTTTGAGCGATAATTGCAAACACCAACGCTGCGGAGCGTTCATTGGCTCAAGGGTAGCGTGCGCGGTAGGCGAGGTAAACTATGAAGAAGAATTGGAGGCCTGTTGACGCCCCCCCTGAAGGGATTGGTGTGAGATGCCACTGTGAGAGAGAGGGGAACCTGTTGACGCCCTCTGAGGTGATTGGTGTGAGATACCAATATGAGAAAGGAAGAATTTGGGAAGACGATTTCCTTAAACTAGAAATTAAGGACTTCCAAAAATGGAAAGTAATAAATTTTCCTGACCGAAAACAAAGAAAATTCTTAATGCGGATTTAGAGTTATCAAGGAACCTCAGACCCCGACAGGCCCACCCCGGTTTTGGTCGGCGTCCATACAAGCAGAGTCGCAGCGAGTGGACGGCAGTTGGGGTTGAATAGGCAGGCAAGATTTGGAGTCACAGACAGGAAGGCAGTTGCAGAGTTGAGCTGTGAGCTCTGAACCTGCCTCGCAAAAAGCTGACTTAAGATCCACGCATTCTCGACCTCAACTTCTAACCAAGAACAATTTATTTTTGAAGAACGACTTAGACTCACACCCCCAGAACAAGTTTTACGAATATCACTTGAAGATACACCAAAAACCAGTTATTGAAAAACAACTTAAGATATTAAGACTCGCCTAACAAACGCAAAGTGTCACGTATATCCATATTAGATGTTTGGGAGAAAGAAGCAGTCCTGTATTCAGTAACCAGATATAAAATATTGTTATCCTTTTTGTAACACATTTGAACTTTTCGAGTTGTTACTTTATTTTCTTTTACATATACTTGTGCAGTATTACCCTTGTTCGAACTCGACTTGCATTACGGCCCGGCGACTGATTGATTTCGTCTACCTAAGATCAAATCACAACGTGGGTAGGTTAGACTAGAAATCAAAACAGTTACTTCGGTAACCAGACGTTTGGAGGCGAGCTGGGAACGACAAGGCTGATACCGAATCTAACCAGATTTCCATCCGAATCAGCAAAAAGGTTTTCGTCGCAGGATAGAACGACGACGGGGCAGAGAGGCAGACGGGTGACGTCACATTTTAAAAAGAAGTCACTATCATCTTCTTGTTTTATATTCCATATGTATGTAGACAGGCTGGTACTATGTTTGTAATTTTCGTTATTAAAGCTACTTAAATGAATCTAGTAACCTTCTCTCAAGTTACCTTGGGTGAATCCTATGTAAAATTTGGATTTCTTATCAATATTCAGTGGACAGGCGTTCTTATTTCTACAGTTACATTTAAGGGGTTGGGGTTTGGTTTGTCTATGATTTTCTTCCTGTTAGATTTATTAATTGAGTTAGTTATATTTGACATACAGCTATAACTTAATTTAAACTAGTTTTTATTGAAAGATTTGTATAATACATTTGTCGGGGGAAATTCTTTTTTATTAATTTGAAAAACATTTTTCCTATTTCAGTTTTAACTGCTAAATTATATTGGGTGCGTGGGGGAGAGTTAAACCAGAATATCTTCCTGGTTCTATTTTTCTGTTTGCCTTGAATTTTAGGGGTATTATGAGTATCAACATATATTAATTTGCTTTTGTGTCCACTATTTTTTAAGGCCTTTTCATAATCTTGTTTATTTTTATTAAATATATTATCATTAGATGAATTAGTGGATAATCTATAACTAATTCCGTTAGGTATATGTTTAAAACATGTCTGGTGTGTTAGAACCTACGTCAATATAACACGGTTGTTGGTTACTTTTATTAAATGGAGAAGGTTTCCTTGGCTCTTTAGGATTTATTGTATATATATATATATATATATATATATATATATATATATATATATTATAAAGGTATGTTTGGCGGTACAAAATTTTATCACTGCCATGAAAAGACAAAAATTAGTTTTATTATTACCACTAATGATAATAAAAAGTAAAAATGAAAAACGGGCTGAATCTTCTATAAAAATAAGAAAGTGTAAATCACTAAAGAAAGAAAGAAAGAAATAAAGAAAGAAAGAGGTGGTCACTGAATAATCGTAAAGTTCAGAGGTTCATTAAAGAAAGTATGACATCTTAAATACCTTTCGGTGAATTTGTAGCTATCTGACTTTTCATTTGTCTGGATTAACCTTTTCCGTCAACTCTCTCTCTCTCTCTCTCTCTCTCACCTACTTTTTTCCTACACAGTTATTTCTTTCTGTCTTTCTTTTTTGTACCCGATGACTGCTGTTTATTGTAGCGTAACAAACATTTTACCTACACCATCGGCTATTAATATATAAGATTATTTTCGGATAATCCAACAACTGGTTCGCTCGGCTTTTATAATTTTAAAAAATGGTTCGTGCAAACACGCACTAACTGGTAGGATGCCACAAATGTATATACTATTTAATAAAACAATTAATCAAATTTCAGGAATAGCAAGGCAGTAGAATGATAACAATATTGGCAATAAAATTGATGATATTTATTATGTATTAAACTTTAGACTCAATTGAAGCATAAAGATTTTAAAGTGGAATATTCAGACGCGCCCGTATCTTTTTTTTAACACATACAACTTCAGATGGGAAATGTTTATGAAAAAGGTCTGAAGATACAACGACTGTAACTTAATGATCAGCACAAGATCAAAATGCTGAAAATTAGATAAAACGTACGCATTTGGTTTTTTAACGAGATCAGCTTTACTTAAGCCATTCTCATCTCAACCGATGTCGTTGAGAACACATCACCTGTTAAATCAGACAATAATCAATGAAATATTTCTATTCAGTTTGAAATTAAATTAACTGAGAAGTGGTTGCCAGCAAATACAATAATGGTTTATAACTGAAAATAGTCATTGACAGTGGATTAATTCACCTCAAATGACCCACTTGGTAACACGGCAACTTCAAATGTTGTTTAAATTATATTAATAGGCACACGTTTGATCTTGACAAAACCTTCATTTTAAATATAGTAAATTATAATACATCTTTCCAGTGAAATAAGGAATGATTCGAACGAGTACTGCTCTCGCTTAAATGAAGCAATCGGGAAAAACATGTTGTATTATCTGAACACGATGATATTAATATCTGTCTATATTTCTGAGATGAGGTATTATGTACACTATTTACATTATTCGGACTATTGTCCTCATCTTTTTCGCCATATCTATTACAACGTTTCGGCCGTTGTACGCTCCAACCTTTTTCAGGTGGCTGGAATGTCGAAATGAACCCTTTATTTCGCTCAATGGGGTAGACTGTTCTAGTTTAATGGATGTCAGTTATCAGATATCTCCTGTTAATTTCCCTCTGAAAGTTCTCCACTGCCTTAACCGGGTATTGAATATTATGATGATATTAGTTTTAGTTTATTAATTGATTCGTTTACTACAGACTAGCAACCCATTGCAGGTCATTTAAAGCAAGAAAATATTTGTATAATAATGATTCAGTGATATAAGTCATATTAATTAACCCATATTTGTGGATAGAAGAGGTTGATTCTTCCCGTTCCCAAGGGTGTTTGCGTGCAAGTGAAGATAACGAAACCAACCAGAATTAGAACTCTGCTCCACGATTAACAATTCCAAATGATTATACATTACACCACCCGCACAACCAAGCTTACATCACTTAATATTTCCAAGCGGTTACCCATTTGGTAATGACCAGTCTCGACGTAGCTTAATCAATGAAGACAGAGCATTATAGCTAAAAAGGTATCAGCGAAAAGTTCCAATAATTTATGGACAAATGCCGCTATTAGATTAGATATTTCATGAAGTACTGAAAACGTTTTTAGGCTACGAAATGCGTCAACGCGACAAAGATGAGGATGTTAGTTGAAATCTTCCCATAGTATAATGCCCATATTTTATGTCTGCATTTAAAACACCACATGATATCGTATAAAACATCTTACGAATTATTTAGGATAAATCTGTCAGTCAGGCGTCTTAGGTATGACGATAAACTATATCCGGCAGCAAGGCTTCTGATCAGAAGGTCTTGAGGAGCGTGGAACCACCTCTTAATTGCTGGTGTTCCCAGGCTCACTCTTAGCTGTAGCGGTAGCACCTGTTAGGGTCCCGGCTATGAGGAAATAATTAAACCTCAAACTGTGGTCAAAACACTGTGAAAGCATAAAAATACATTTTCCTAGTAAAATATTACTAGCAATATATTTTTGTAAAAAAAATAATAATAAATAAATGCTAGCAATACACTTTTGTAAATGTAATTACTAATGCTCACAAGAAAATTAAATTTCAGCATTAAATGACCCATAAGGTGTTGATATGCCGCTAAACAAATAAATAGTCCGTTAAGTGTCATACGGGATACACGATTGCGCGTCAATGTCTTTTTCGATTCATGATTGACTAAACAGAAGATATTCCCGCAGTAGGTTTCTTTCTCCGGTAGACTGGTTGCCAACCAAGGCTATAGAATCCAGTCTGTCTTGTTATTTAAGCCACAGCTAGGGGATGGATTTGTAAATTTCCCTAGGCAGAGATTTTTCTTGCTGATAGTTGCTGTTTCTTTCTGTGGTAGACTAATTTCCAACGAAGGCAGTCTATCTTGCCATTCAAACCAAGGGATTGGGGGGGGGGGGTAAGGAGAGACGAATGCATAACCTCCCCAAGCGAGTGTAATGAACACGACAGGAATTCGAACTCTCCGATTTCTCACCCCAAACTGATATCCATTACTCTTCAACACATTGGGATACCTAAGAAAACGAAATTACCTTAGTTTCGACTACAGGCTAAAGATATTAAAACGCGGACGTTAAATACCACTTGTGCTTTTTGTCTTCGTTCGTTAACCATCACGTATGAATATAATCCTGCCGTTTAGTATAGTCCGTTTATCCACGCTTTCATCTCTTTTCCACGTTGAGATACGACACCTTTAAAACGATTCGTTACTAAGCGCAGTATCCGTGTAACAAACAAGAAGGCAGATTAACTCAAAATCCATTACAAATGTCTCATAGCGCTTAACATAAGCTGTTTACGAGTAGGGTGATGGGGCAGGGTGATCGGGTAGGGTGATGTGGGTAAGGCATCAAAGTTGGAACAAAATGATAAGAGTAAACTTAGCGCCAATGTCTGAAGAAATGAGGACTAATGGGTAAAATATCCGATGGAGAATCGGTGGACGCTCTCTTGCTGATCCCTTTCTGAAAGTTATATTATGCGAGCCGGATTTAAAAGTTAAGCCACTAAGACGATTAGAAGATTTAAAAGCGAACATTTAAGTGAGGTCGGGCAATGAGGACAAGACACAAAGCCTGAACTTATAGGTTGGTAGAGTGCACGTATCTATCTATCTATCTATCTATCTAACTATCTATGTTTTTGTTATCTATCTATCTATCTATCTATCTATCTATCTATCTATCTATCTCAGTCTGTTCATATCTATCTATCTATGTTTTGTTTTTCATCTATCTATCTATCTATCTCAGTTTGTTCAATCTATCTATCTATCTATCTATCTATCTATCTATCTATCTATGTTTTTGTTATCTATCTATCTATCTATCTATCTCAGTCTGTTCATATCTATCTATCTATCTATCTATCTATCTATCTATCTATCTCAGTCTGTTCAATCTATCTATCTATCTATCTATCTATCTATCTATCTATGTTTTTGTTATCTATCTATCTATCTATCTATCTATCTATCTATCTCAGTCTGTTCATATCTATCTATCTATCTATCTATCTATCTATCTATCTATGTTTTTGTTATCTATCTATCTATCTATCTATCTATCTCAGTTTGTTCAATCTATCTATCTATCTATCTATCTATCTATCTATCTATCTATCTATGTTTTTGTTATCTATCTATCTATCTCAGTTTGTTCAATCTATCTATCTATCTATCTATCTATCTATCTATCTATCTATCTATCTATCTATCTTTTTATCTGTCTTTTTATCGCATTCTAACACAGTCATTCAAAATAATCATTATTTCTCCTATTGCCCTGCACACTTGAGTAAAATTAGTAAAGAAAATGTACCGCCTGACAAGATTCGAAACTGTGTCCCTCTTTACAGGATAAATCACAGTTTTGTTTGAACTGATTTAACTTCTCGGCTTCGAATAGTTTGAGAATCAAACAAATCTCCATTTGTCTTTAAATAAAGACTGTTTAAAATACAAACGGACCGTCTCTTCAAATACGGGTATCCACTAAAAATAACGTTTGAAGTAATTTCTACAATTAAAAATAATTTCAATTATATATATATATATATATATATATATATATATATATATATATATATATATATATATATAAGGAAGAGGTTATAGTAGTTCCAACGAGAGAAAAGTGTGTATATTAAAACGAAGAGAGATACCGCAAACGTTTTTGGTAGTAATAGGGATTTAAAAAAAAAATATGCTCTATTTTCCATAATTTTGCTAGACGCGTTTCCGGTCTCACAAATATATTCCAAAATTTGCTTGAAAATGAAACAGAACAGAACAACAACAAAGATGAGGACAACAGTCCGCTTGTAAGTAAATGCAAATGATGATGACTCGTAACCCCAGGCATTTAGAGATTCATTATTTTAGGATTTTGACGGGCTAAAAGGAATTCTTTACAAGTTCTTTTTTGCAACCTGAATCTTAACACTACAGAAATATTCTTGGCATATTTTGTCTATAAATTTGGGAGGGGGAAACTTTTGCTGTTATTCATATTTTATTGGAAGCAACATTTTGTATCCAGTCTTGAAGGAGGATTTTGAATTCTAAAAGTCTGGGCGTAATATATTTTGATTTTGATTTTGTCGATAACTGTCTTATAGCAATATATTTTGTTTATTTATGTCGAGCAAATTGTCATATCAAGTTCAAATTCCAAGAGATGCCATTGAAATCACTTTCACACACACACACACACACGCACACACACAGCCATGGAAAAGATATGAATCCCTCTTCCTTCTCCATTCTCGCAGAATGAGTTCACTAGATTTTGTTGGTGTAGAGTAATTGGCCATGGTCAAATATAAATGACAGAAAGGCCCAACAAACAGAATTGACAAACATTACAATAAAGAATAAGAAATGTAAGAAAAGATAAGGGTAAAAATAAAACCAAACAAATACTATATGTAAGACAGAAGTAGGCAAAGCAAATGTAATGAGACAGAAAGGTTCCCAAAGAATGGTATTAACACACAAAAGGGTTACAGACACGTGGTTGTAGCGTTCTGACATCAAGAAAAGAGCGAACAGAAGTATAGCGAATAAGAGGTCTATCCTAAGAAGAAATACCTGCACGCAACACATATTAATATAAGACAGTTATGGAATACCCGTATGCATCATATATATATATATATATATATATATATATATATATATATATATATATATATATATATTTTTATATATAACTGTTATGGACAAAATCAAAATAGATATATTACGAAACACTAAAACTAACAGAATCGAAGCTTTGTCAGTAACAGCCAGCAATAGTCAAGCCCAAAAGGTATCAGGTGAGGGTAAAATGCTCTTAGCATAGGGACCTCTGTTTTTTTTTCATGAAATAGATAGCATGACAAGAACGGTCTGAAAATTAACGGAAAAAAAATTTTCATGATAAAAGTATATTTCATTATTGAGAAGAAACACTAAAGTATTTTTTTGAGTAATTTTGAAATTTTTACTCATTCTTAGCATGTCCGAAATTTTAGTTAAAAAAAATTTGTTTACAGAAAAAAACGAAAAAAAAGCTCTATATCAGCCATATTTTAAAAAATAAGTTAAATTTTCGTTTTTAAAATTCGTTTAAAAATTAATTATACGTATTTCAATATTTATTCGAAGAAATTTAGAAAATTTGAAGTTTATTTAAAATATTTTGAAAGAAACTTTTACTTACTTTCTTCGTAGAAAACTGTTTTTAAGATAAAAGAGCCGATCTTAACGTCGCCGTCGATTGACAGAGTGCTGAGTGATGACGTCTATAAATTATTGACAGCTGACGTGAGATTCGAGTTCCCATACGGAAGCACAGAATGGACATATTATTTTTTAAGGGACCTACTTAAGTAGTAACTTGTAATATTTAAAGTAAAAAAAAACTTTCGCCATTACAATTTTTTTTTTTGCTAAGTACTATGTTCCATAAGTTTGTTGATACTATCTGGAGAAATTATAAATACTATTAAAAAAATTAAAATACAAGTGCTGCACTGCTGTTTGAGGGCCCATATAGACCCTCTAAAGTCAATTCAGATTTGCTATTATAAAAAAAATTCTATCCCAGTAAAAATAATCAAACATAGTAAAAGTCATTTTGTCACAGCCTATATTCTCGGAAAAAATAAATAAATGGATCCTTATTTTTTTATATATATATATATATATATATATATATATATATATATATATATATATATATATATATATATATATATATATAAATGACTTATCTGGAAAAATACCAGGAAAGTTTATCTGAATCCCATGAAACTAGGTATTTTCTGAAAGCAATATGTTTCATTTAAAAGTAAAATTGGCCAGTGTAAATGACTGAAAAGTTTTTTAGTTTTCTAGAGGCAAAATGTGAATCTTACTTATTATAAAACCCAGGTTGTGTGTGTTACGTTTACATATTGGATCGAATTTCCTACATTTTTCAACCGATTTCAACCAAACATTACAGGACTACGATGAAAACTAGATGAAAGTACCTATTTTAACTTAATGAAAATGATGCACACGTGTTTCAGCGGGAACAGTTTGCTAAATTAAGGGTCCGTATACAGCGAAGAACAACCCTTAAATACTAGACAGAAACTCGTCGTGACGTTATTTTTATTGCACGCACCAAACTTCCGGTCTTCCGTAGATTTCATTGGTAAACACATTATTGACAAATTAATTTTTTTTAATATACGAAGACTCATTAGTTTGTAATAAGCTTTGGAAATTATAATCTGTAAATATATATCTACTTAAAAACAACATCCGTTAAGCTGTACAAGCTTTTCCATAATTTTAGAAGAATTAACAACATAATGTAAAAATAAAAACAATGGTTGCAGAAATAAAAAATAATTGTAGGTAATTGTTTTAAAAATTCATTTTTCATCGAAATATCTTTTTGCTTTCAGAAAATATTGTCCATGTTTACTGGAATAAATGAAAGCAATTAAAAACTTTTGAAATTAAATAATATTTTTGTTTTATTGAGTTTTTGTATGTTACACTTCAGAGACGATTTTCAGGTAGAAGGGCTCCAACTAAAAAAAAACAAAAACATGATTTTGTTTCCTCAAAGTATTGTGCTTTTAACTGATATAATCACTAAACTCCTCAAAATTGAAATTATAGAGTTTTCGTACAATTAGTTTGGGCGGGTAAATACATATAAAAAAAAATTTCTGCGATGACTTTACTAAAAAAATATATATTTATAATAAGTTCCATCATTTGTAAATAGTTTCTGAAAATTTCATTAAAATCCAACAATTATTTTCATTTTTGCAAGATTTTCCAAATTAATGTGTGTCAAACGGGAAAAAACGCGCCAAAATGTTTATACGTTAATTTATCAGCCAAGCTGATAAAAAGAGAAACAAGGTCTTTTAATCAAAATTTACAATGTTCTAAAAAAGAAGGAAAAAATGTTAAAAATAAGTAAAAAATACTTACCTGGTCCTGGGTAAGACGATAAACTACATCCGGGTCCTGGGTATGACGATAAACTACATCGGGGTCCTGGATAAGACGATAAACTACATCCGGGTCCTGGGTATAACGATAAAATACATCCGGGTCCTGGGTATGACGATAAACTACATCCGGGTCCTGGGTATGACGATAAACTACGTCCAACAGCAAGGCCTCTGATCAGGAGGTTTTGAGGAGCTTGGAACCACCTCTTAATTGCTGGTGTTCCCAGATCCACCCTGGCCCGGGGTGGTAACACCTGTTAGGGTCCCAGCTATGGGCACATGGTTAAACCCAAAACTGGGGTAAAAACACTATGAAAGTGTAAAAATAGGTTTTAATACCAGAAATACTTTAAAAAAATTATTACCAAATTATTAAATTATTACCAGCAATAAATTTTTGAAGTGTGTGTTTGTGTGTGTGCGCGCGCGCGTGCTCGTGTGTGTATGTGTGTGTGTGTGTGTGTGTGTGTGTGTGTGTGTGTGTGTCGATTCAAAATTTTTGGCATCACATCTTTCATCGGTATGAATTTATTTGATCATAAAAATATTTACAGTCTTTTCTATAACGTAATAATAACGTCTAAGGCAAATAGATATTTTCGCCCGTCACTAAAATCTTAAACTGTTCAAATCTAGATTTTACCTTTATATCTTTCTCATATCCGCTTAAACTGTGCCTCTTACTCTCTAACATTCTACCTCGATTGACTCACGGGGATTTTACAGGGTGGACCCCACAAAAAAAAGTCGCAACACATAGTGTGCTGAGGCTGTGGCCCTTTATTACACAGGAGAATCTCTGAGAGTTACACATATACGTTGAACAAAATAACGATCAGGCGTGTTTAAAAACTGAGCGATTTTCGTTATTACATGCGAAAAAATATTTCTACACTCAAAATTTTCTGAAGATTTATGTACGACGTAATGAATACCCGACGTGGTGTAATGGTTAACAAGTTTGTTTCTCTAAATAAATTACGAATAAATAGTAAATTCGATGCTCATTGGGTGTCACATACTTTCAGCCTTGCCCTACATCTACGCTAAGAAGGACAGTTCCCCCAATTTTTTAGGGGGTCGCATTTTTGGAAGGAAGATTTGCTCGCGCATCACCAAATTTCATGTGATAAAACGTACATTTAAAAATAAAATTAAATCGGAGAGCGGGTTAAAGGGAGCTAACTGCCGATTCGAATGCAGAACATTATCATTGATAACTCTCTCCTCCAGAATGCGGAGCCGAGTTATTATAATTTTAATACTTGATATTATTCAATAATATTTCAATGATAATATCGAACAATAATTATTTATAGCTATTTATACCGGGATTCATGCATGCAGTTACAAACAATTCATAATAGTTTAAATTTTGAAATCATTTACTTTTGGCATATGAATTTTTTGGAAAGTGTTTCTAAATCTTTGATTGACTTTCAATCATTCCACTCACCTGCTATCATCCTCCGTCACACCTGCTATCCTCTTCAGCCTCAAATGCTATCCTCTTTCGCCTCACCCGCTATCATCTTCCTTCAAACATGCTATCCTCTTCCGCCTCAACTGCCATCCTCTTTCGCCTCACCGGCTATCCTCTTCCGTCACACCTGCTATTCACTTTCGCCTCACACGCTATCCTCTTCGGTCACACCGGCTATCAACGTACGCCACACCTGCTATCCTCTTTCGCCTCACCCGCTATCCTCTTCCGTCACACCTGCTATTCACTTTCGCCTCACACGCTGTCCACTTCTGTCAAACCTGCTATCCTCTTCCAATCAACTGCTATCCTCATACGCCTCACCCGCTATCCTCTTCCGTCAAACCTGCTATCTACTTCCGCCTCAACTGTTATCCTCTTTCGCCTCACCCGCTATCCTCTTCCGTCAAACCTGCTATCCACTACCGCCTAAACTGCTATCCTCTTTCGCCTCACCCGTTATCTTCTTCAGTCACACTTGCTATTCTATTTCGCCTCACCCGCTATCCTATTCCGTCAAATTTGCTATCCTCTTCCGACTCAACTGCTATCCTCTTTCGCCTCAACCGCTATCCTCTTCCGTCACAACTGCTATTCTCTTTCGCCTCACCCGCTATCCGCTTCCGTCACAACTGCTATCCCCTTTCGCCTCACCCGCTATCCTCTTTCGACTCACCCGCTATCCTCTTCCGCCTCGCCCGTTATCCTTTTACGTCAAACCTGCTATCCTCTTCCGACTCAACTGCTATCCTCTTTCGCCTCCCCCGCTATCCTCTTCCGTCACACCTGCTATTCTCTTTCGACTCACCCGCTATCCTCTTCCGTCACAACTGCTACCCTCTTTCGCCTCACCCGCTATCCTTTTACGTCAAACCTGCTATCCTCTTCCGACTCAACTGCTATCCTCTTTCGCCTCACCGGCTATCCTCTTTCGACTGACCCGCTGTCCTCTTCCGTCACAACTGCTATCCTCTTTCGACTCACGCGCTATCCTCTTCCGTCACAACTGCTACCCTCTTTCGCCTTACCCGCTGTCCTCTTCCGTAAAACCTGTTATCCTTTTCCGCCTCCACTGCTATCCTCTTTCGACTCACCCTCTATCAACTTCCGACTCAACTGCTATTCCTCTTTCTCCTCACCCACAATCCTCTCCCGTCAAAACTGCTATCCTCTTCCGCCTCGACTGCTATCCTCTTTCGCATCACCCGCTATCCACTTCCGTCAAAACTGCTATCCTCTTCCGTCACAACTGCTACCGTCTTTCGCCTTACCCGCTGTCCTCTTCCGTCACAACTGCTATCCTCTTTCGCCTCACTCGGTATCCTATTCCGTCACACCTGCTATCCTCTTTCGCCTCACCCGCTATCCTCTTCCGTCACACCTGCTATCCTCTTTCGCCTAACCCGCTATCCTCTTCCGTCAAACCTGCTATCCTCTACCGCCTCAACGTCTATCATTTTTCTCCTCATCCGCTATCCTCTTCCGTCAAAACTGCTATCCTCTTTCACCTCAACTGCTACCCTCTTTCGCCTCACCAGCTGTCCTCTTCCGCCACATCTGATATTCTCTTTCGCCTCTCCCGCTATCCTCTTCCGTCACAACTGCTATACTCTTTCGCCTCACCCGCTATCCTCTTCCGTCACAACTGCTATACTCTTTCGCCTCACCCGTTATCCTCTTCCGTCAAACCTGCTATCCTCTTCCGCTTCAACTGCTATCCTCTTTCGCCTCACCCGATATCTTATTCCGTCAAACTTGCTATCCTCTTCCGACTCAACTGCTATCCTCTTTCGCCTCAACCGCTATCCTCTTCCGTCACAACTGCTATTCTCTTTCGGCTCACCCGCTATCCGCTTCCGTCACAACTGCTATCCTCTTTCGCCTCACCCGCTATCCTCTTTCGACTCACCCGCTATCCTCATCCGCCTCGCCCGTTATCCTCTTCCGTCACAAATGCTATCCTCTTTCGCCTCACCCGCTATCCTTTTACGTCAAACCTGCTATCCTCTTCCGACTCAACTGCTATGCTCTTTCGCCTCACCCGCTATCCTCTTCCGTCACACCTGCTATTCTCTTTCGACTCACCCGCTATCCTCTTCCGTCAAAACTGCTACCCTCTTTCGCCTCACCCGCTATCCTTTTACGTCAAACCTGCTATCCTCTTCCGACTCAACTGCTATCCTCTTCGCCTCACCGGCTATCCTCTTTCGACTGACCCGCTGTCCTCTTCCGTCACAACTGCTATCCTCTTTCGACTCACGCGCTATCCTCTTCCGTCACAACTGCTACCCTCTTTCGCCTTACCCGCTGTCCTCTTCCGTAAAACCTGTTATCCTTTTCCGCCTCCACTGCTATCCTCTTTCGACTCACCCTCTATCAACTTCCGACTCAACTGCTATTCCTCTTTCTCCTCACCCACAATCCTCTCCCGTCAAAACTGCTATCCTCTTCCGCCTCGACTGCTATCCTCTTTCGCATCACCCGCTATCCACTTCCGTCAAAACTGCTATCCTCTTCCGTCACAACTGCTACCGTCTTTCGCCTTACCCGCTGTCCTCTTCCGTCACAACTGCTATCCTCTTTCGCCTTACCCGCTATCCTCTTCCGTAAAACCTGTTATCCTTTTCCGCCTCCACTGCTATCCTCTTTCGACTCACCCTCAATCCACTTCCGACTCAACTGCTATTCCTCTTTCTCCTCAACCAGTAGCCTCTTCCGTCAAACCTGCTATCCTCTTTCGCCTCGACTGCTATCCTCTTTCGCATCACCCGCTATCCACTTCCGTCAAAACTGCTATCCTCTTTCGTTTCAACTGCTACCGTCTTTCGCCTCACCACCTGTCCTCTTCCGCCTCAACTGCTATCCTCTTCCGCCTCAACTGCTATCCTCTTTCGCCTCACCCCCTGTCCTCTTCCGTCAAACCTGCTATCCTCTTCCGCTTTAACTGCTATCCTCTCTTTCGCCTCACACGCTATCCTCTTCCATCACACCTGCTATCCTCTTTCGCCTCTGCCGCTATCCTCTTTCGCCTCACCCGCTATCCTCTTCCGTCACACCTGCTATCCTCGTTCGCCTCACACGCTATACTCTTCCGTCACACCTGCTTTTCTCTTTCGCCTCACCCGCTATCCTCTTCCGTTGAACCTGCTATCCTCTTCTGCCTCAACTGCTATTCTCTTTCGCCTCTCTCGCTATCCTCTTCCGTCACAACTGCTATTCTCTTTCGCCTCACCCGCTATCCTCTTCCATCACAACTGCTATCCTCTTTCGCCTCACCCGCTATCCTCTTCCGTAAAACCTGTTATCCTTTTCCGCCTCCATTGCTATCCACTTCCGACTCAGACTCAACTGCTATTCCTCTTTCGCCTCACCCACTATCCTCTTCTGTCAAACCTGCTATACTCTTCCGCCTCGACTGCTATCCTCTTTCGCATCACCCGCTATCCACTTCCGTCAAAACTGCTATCCTCTTTCGCCTCAACTGCTACCGACTTTCGCCTCACCAGCTGTCCTCTTCCGCCTCAACTGCAATCCTCTTTCGCCTCACCCGCTATCCTCTTCCGTCACACCTTCTATCCTCTTCCGCCTCAAATGCTATCCTCTTTCGCCTCACACCCTGTCCTCTTCCGTCAAACCTGCTATCCTCTTCCGCCTTAACTGCTATCCTCTTTCGCCTCAATCGGTATCCTATTCCGTCACACCTGCTATCCTCTTTCGTCTCACCCGCTATCCTCTTCCGTCACTCCTGCTATCCTCTTTCGCCTCACCCGCTATCCTCTTCCGTCACACCTGCTATCCTCTTTCGCACCACCCGCTATCCTCTTCCGTCACACCTGCTATCCTCTTCCGCCTCAACTGCTATCCTCTTTCGCCTCACCCCCTGTCCTCTTCTGTCACACCTGCTATCCTCTTTCGCCTCACCCGCCAACCTCTTTTGTCAAACCTGCTATCCTCTTCCGCCTCAACTGCTATCCTCTTTCGCCTCACCCGCTATCCTCTTCCGTCACACCTGCTATTCTCTTTCGCCTCACCCGCTATCCTCTTTTGTCACAACTGCTATCCTCTTTCGCCTCACCCTCATTCCTCTTCCGTCTCACCTTCTATCCTCTTCCGCCACACCTGTTATTCTCTTCCTCTAACCCTGCTATCCTCTTCCGCCTCAACTGAGTAGGAAGCGTACAAAAATTGTAACGTCGCACGATCACCCTGGCAAGTGTTACCAGTGAGCAAATCAAAGTATTATAGAATGGCGCGGAATCTCTCCTGGTTTAAATCCAATTGAGAATCTGTGATCAATGTGCAAGGAACGATTTCGTAGATTGGGCATACGAAGTGCATGTTCAGTGGTTTATCTTTCACTGGAAAAATAAGAAAAAAGTAAATAACGAATTATTCGTTTTGTTTCAATTAATTTGCACAAGGGTGTACATTGGGCTTTGCGTCATCTAATTGGCGATTAGAAAATAACCTTATATAAGAGGAATTCGTAAACCGATATTCCTTGTTAAAAAAAAAAGAATAAAAGAACAAAGCTTCAAAATCTTGGCTGTTACGTCGGCTCGAACAATTAGCAGAGAAGAAATACGTACTTGTTTCAGCCTCGAGGTGTTCCTTGTTAAAAAAAAAAAAAGAATAAAAGAATTAAGCTTCGAAATCTTGGCCTTTACATAGGCTCGAACATTTAACAATGATGATAAGAAATACGTACTTGTTTCAGCCTCGAGGTGTTCCTTGTTAACAAAAAAAAAAAAAAGAATAAAAGAATTAAGATTCGAAATATTGGCACTTACATAGGCTCGAACATTTAACAATGATGATAAGAAATACGTACTTGTTTCAGCCTCGAGGTGTTCCTTGTTAACAAAAAAAAAAAGAAGAAAAGAATTAAGATTCGAAATCTTGGCTCTTACATTGGCTCGAACATTTAACAATGATGAGAAGAAATACGTACTTGTTTCAGCCTCGAGGTGTTCCTTGTTAACAAAAAAAAAAAAGAATAAAAGAATTAAGATTCGAAATCTTGGCTCTTACATTGGCTCGAACATTTAGCAAAGTTGAGAAGAAATACGTACTTGTTTCAGCCTCGAGGTCGGCCAGCGAACGAATGTCTGAAAATAAAGAAATAGATGTTGATAAATGTCGAAGGTATAACATCGGAACAAAAAGGGTAACGATAATTGCGCACAACGATTCGAAAGAATTTCAAAGAAAATTGCATGCAAAAAAAAAAAAAAATGTAAAAGAGAACAAGAAAAACTGAGAAAACGTGAAGCTCACACTTATATTGTCTTGGTTGGATTTGGTGT
>CAHIKZ030005628.1:125000-152500 GCA_903632075.3 Acanthosepion pharaonis | reverse complement strand
CACACACGCACACACACACACACACATATATATATATTATTCAGACTCTTCCGATGTATCAACACATCTCATCATTACAAATCGAAAGATCAGTGCATTTATGTAGCCTTGTTCCTACATGTTTAAATGTAATATCCTATAATAAAGTATCTATCTATCTATCTATCTATCTATCTATCTATCTATATATATATATATATATATATATATATATATATAGTAGGCACGGTGGAGTAATGCATATATATATATATATATATATATATATATATATATATATATATATATATATATATATAGAGAGAGAGAGAGAGAGAGAGAGAGAGAGAGAGGAGAGGCGGAGTAATGGATTGATTGAGGAAACGGAGCGCTAAGTTCGAATTCCAGTCGAATCCAATACATTCACTTACGCGCTAATACCCTTGGGAAAGGTTTGAATCCTCTTCTTCTCCCTCCAGCTATGGGTAAATAGCAAGACAGACTGGGTTCTATAGCCTTGGATGGCAACTTTTCTAGGAGAAAGGCAACTCTGAATTTAAAACCTGCGGAGGGTCGTTTGGGGTCCTTGTGGCACTTCGTGCACCAAGTCTCTGTATTTGACCCTTCAAGAGTGTGGGTTATTCTGTACAAACCCGTTACCACTATAATCAAATCTCATGTGCTGGTGTCGAACTGGTTTGCTTGACCCTTTATACGTCGAATTCGACGGTAGTGTCGAATATGTGTGTGTGTGTGCGCGCGCGCGCGTGTATGTGTATATATGTTTAAAAAGGAAGTATTGATAAAACCAACACGATGTCCGACAAATAATCATAGAAAATAAGAATAAAAACCAATACCAATAAATCAAATAGCAAGAGGCAAAGAAACATTAACCGAGACAAAAAAAAATTCAAAAAATATTACAAGACAGACCCCTCATCACCACCTAACCAGTAAAAGACAATGCTCTATGCCTCAATAAGAAAGACGTTCTGCTCGCCTGACGATCAATTAAGATTCTTGTAGGCTGTACCGACGTAGAACATTCGCTTTTATAGGATCTCATTTGGAAACTTGGCTTAAAACATAGCATAAGAATCCCGCCTCCAAATAGGAATGATAAAATTATTTGTTCGTATATTAATAGGAACAGGCAAATTAGGAAATAGAAAATATCATATAGTGAATAGCTGACTCATGGCAAAGAAGACATTTTTTACTGTAATTATTGGTACATTGCTTATCAATAAATCACGCTTAACATTGACCAAAAACTAATGATCATCTATAATGCGCACTGATTTTGTTCACAATTTGATAAAAAAACGTATATATCGGTCTATACTTTTTACATTATTCGGACCATTGTCCTCATCTTTGTCGCTATATTTATTATAACGTCTTGGCCTTCTTCAGGCGGTCGGAATGTCGAACTGAATCCTTTATTCCACTCATTAGTTTCACGTGTCATTTTAAGAGTTGTCAGTTATCTCTCCAAGCACTCCACTGCCTTAACCGGATATTGAACTCACAGTCTTTGGGTCTTGTCACTGGATCTAACTAACGCCTTGATCCACTGTGCCATGTGTCCTTGAGGACATCTATACAAGAATTTCTGGGTATTATAAACCTAATGTCTTCAGCAATCATTTTTTTCCAGTGCTCATATTGCAATTTTTGCTGTTATCATTGCATGGTTTTATCAGAGCTCATATTGCAATTTTGGTCGCACTTCCAAAAATGAAATGAAACGAAACATTTTTCGTTTCATTTCATTTTTGAAGTGTTATCTGATGATCCGGCATCCTTTAAAAGGACTCTGGTGAAATAAATTATTATAATGGTACCTTAAAGTGGTCTGTTTTTCTTTTTTAAATATTAGCTCTGGATTTACATTGAGCTCTCAGGATTTCATCCTCCTTGAGATTACCCATACGGATTACCAAGTTCTTCATAACTTAAATATATATATATATATATATATATATATATATATATATATATATATATATATATATATCCGAAAAAATGTTAGTTATATTCCATGAAATTTCCATTTTATATTTATTGTTTTCATAAATTTTGGGGTCTCTTCAAACGAAAAGAAAGAAAAAACTACATATAAACATATGCCCGAAAATCATTCGTTTTTGAGTTATTAAGTTTAAAGAAAGTTTACGGTAGTTGGATAAGTGTTGTCATTAGACTAGGTTACATTTGCCATTCGTGTATATTTGTGGTAATCTGTCCTCAACGTTTGACGTGTGTAGTAGTGAGTTAACTGAGAAGTGTTTAATAAAAAACCCAACCAAAACGTGATTATTACAATATCTTGATGCTTCTCATCGACCAAAACAAAGGTCACGTCAACAGACATTCCTCACACACATCTCCGCATACATGAGAATTTAAACATCCAACCATATACAAAAATTATTGCAGCATAACACTACATTTCATCGTGTATTCCTAACGCATACACTCTTAGGCGAATTAACGTTACCGTCCAATATACACCTTGAAACACAAACGTTCTTTTATATACACACTTTTGCACTATAACTCATTTTAACATCCAAAATGTTTTCACACATATTTATACACTATCTATTGCATTTATACACGTGAAACCTATCTGACCAATAAGAATTAACCAAAAATCTCAAATTACTAGTAATATATCTCTTTGTTTTTTCATTTCTATCGCAGTCTCTGACGATGGTTCAATAAAATTGTAACATGTTAAATTGAGATACTTTTCCTACTTGTTCTTTATTTTATAATCTTGTCGGATTCCTATCCATATCTGACCTACATTTCATCTTCAAATTATATATATATATATATATATATATATATATATATAGCATAATTTTTTTCATATAGACAAAAAAATTTAGTAAATTGTTTTTGTCATATGATTAAGACTATAATAAGTAATTATTGTTCTACTATCGGTATTGAACCCTCTTTTGAATTAATGCTGCGAACGTTAGAATTTATATTTTCTTTCCGTTCTCATTACATTCGGATATATATATATATATATATATATATATATATATATATATATATATATATATATAAGAAATATAGATTTAAGGTGTGCAATATTTATAGGATAAAGTGCTCAGTATTAAAGATAGAGCATATGTAAATATAAATATAAAAGTGAACATTGAAGTCAACACTCTGAGGCAACAGGCTGTTCGCGCAATCGTCAGGACTGACAATTGCACATAGCATGAAACAGCCTGTCTCCTTTGAGTGTTGATTTCAATGTTCACTTTTCTATATTTATCTATATCTATATATATATATATATATATATATATATAGGTTTTTATATGATTTGAAGATCAAATGTAGATCATATATATATATATATATATATATATATATATGATTCTGCAGGATTCCCAGCCAGTTTTACTCATATTTGTTTATCAACGTTGATATTTATTTTGATACAAAATTAGATCTCCGCATACGTAGTCCCAAATCTGAGGCGTCATTATTTTTTATTGAATTGTCGAGAACGGAATGTTAAATTCGATATCCAGCTCCCATAAAGCATTTGGAACTCAATTGTTAGAGAAGGTAAGAGAAGAAAATAAAATTACGTGACGTAAAGGTGCGTGCGTTGGAGAATTGTGAAAAGCTTATTATTCTTCACTAGTGTTTGTAGACTGACAGACTGTACAGTTGCAATAAAACGCAACTGATATAAAGATAAAAGAAATGGTAGCTAACAATTAAGAAAGATAATGAAATAATGTCATTTCATAGTTAATAATCCCACCCCAAATAATCTTCTAACAAATAAAAAAAATGTATTTTTTTATATGTATGACGGTCAGGCATTTATTAGTAATTTTGTGCTTTTTAACAATTTCTACTTTCACTTTCTTTTTCTCTATATATGTCTGTATGCGTCTCTTTCTCTGTCTGTCTTTCTCTCTATCCCTCTTTCTCTCTCTCTATTTGTCTGTGTTTCACTCATTTTCACCCTCTCTGTCTCAGACACACGCACAGACACACATACCGACGAACGATGGAGATTCGTTTAAGATTTTAAACGAAAATATTTTTTTTTTTAATCAGGTCCGGTTTCTTGTTTTCTAGAAATGACAGAAATTGTACCTCTTTTTCGAAATTATTTTTTCTATCTGAGATAAAATAAAAAGAAGGAGAATTAATTAAAAATTAATTCACGACATATCACCCTGAATAAATTCTCAAATGAAAATATGAAATAATTTTTCGGAAATAGCTTTGCAGATGACGAGGAGACATTTACTAGAAAGAAACTTTTGGGCATTATAACCATTTTCATCTCTTTCTATCAATCTTATTCTCGCACTCATTCTTTCTCTCTTCCACCTTTCTCTCTCTCTTTCTCTCTCTCTCTTTTCTCTCTCTCTCTCTCTTCCTCTCTCTCTCTCTCTCTCTATATATATATATATATATATATTGATGCATGTTTCATTAAATAATATAGGCAAGTGTTGTTTATTTATTTTATGCAAATTCTTTTCATAAAGTCTGATAAGATTGATAACATTATCATTAAATGAAGAAAGAAAATCACAATATTGATACATATTTCTTAATCCAGTCTAAGCTTTCGGCTTACATAAGCCATTATCAAAGATGACAATTACATTACAATATATTAAGCAATACATGGACAAAAATGTGATGATAGTCTTTTTCTGTTTACATGGAAGATTTCGAAACAACGACAGACTCGTGTATATAAGACGCTGGAAGCGAAAAACGCACCGCAGCTCATGAAGTCACACATGACCACGCGAGAGTGAAAACCAGAAGTATTAAGTATTGGAAGCCGTTGTTATAAATCAATGGCTTCTGTTACCAATTATAAGCATTTAAGAATATTTGTGGAGATTTCATAATTTATTTTACTCAGGTTAGGTTTCAACTGTTTTATGTATATACGTTCAAGAATTTTTAATTTTTATTTATTGTTTTCATGTTTAAGTATAGTTGTGTTTTCAACAAGGATTTTCCGGAATTGTGTATGCGGGGTTGGCATGTTGTTTATATATATATATATATATATATATATATATATATATATATATATATATATATATATAAAAACTGTTCTAAGAAATAGTATCCAAGATAAACTTTTTACAAAACGGAAACTATTATCTGTAAAAAGAAATCAATTCAGTGATGGCACCTACTGTAAATCTACCATAAAATTTAGTGGCTTACGTACACATCACGTTGAAGCACGCCTACCCTTACGATCACCAAAGTTAAGCCTGGTCAATACCTGGATGGGTGACCGCTTCGATGTGAGGGTGGTCTAATGGATAATGACACGGGATTGTCAATAGTAGAGCTGCGTTTCAATTCCCGTTGCTTTCACTTCTTGGAATATGTATGAATCCCCCGCTTTTCCCCCAGCTATGGGTTAATTATTAAGACTTTTATTACGAAACCATTATAATCTTCAAAAAAATCGTATAATCTAAAATGTTTCCTGGTTTGAACTAAGCTGCAAAGGGTTGATAAGCCGTAGAAAACGATTAAATCAATCATAAAAATTCAGGATATAACATTCGTAAATAATACACACTTCAAATACCTCAGCGTATAGATCAATTATAAGAAATTTAGTATAGGATATAATAAAACTGAACATAGAATAAACTGTACTAGGGGAAATTTCACACATCACCATAAACAAGTTACAAATGTAACACATTAAAATAAAAATCGAGTCATATTCATAAATAGCCTTGTCGTGTAATACATGTCACCAAAGAATACTGAGCTGTTGCGTGACATCTCTCCTTTAAAGAATGTTGGACGGTCTCCTCAAAGAGACTCGAAGCAACAAAGGTATGTTTCTACAGAAGCATGTTAAGCAACGATGAGGTTTTGTAGACGATACAAACAGGGAGGAGGCTTATAATTAATATCAGGAAGAGGCAACTGAAGTTTCTGGGACACATAATGAGAAAGGAGGGACTGGTGAATCTGATACTCACAGGTTGAGTAGAGGGAAAGCAACGCATGACATACCTGGCGGGCTTAAGATAGAACGTGTTCTGAGCGAGGCGGCAGAAGGTCAAAACTTATTGAGAGCTACAAGGGATAGTGGAGAGCCATGATCGTCTACTCCCTGAAGGAAAGAAAAAAACTGTCAGTTTTATACAAGTAATTTGTAGATCAATGATTAAAAATGGCTTCGGGGGGTTCTTGGTCTTTGCGAGTTCCATCCTTCTTCGAAGATAGCGCTACAGAATCACTAACAAAGAACTGTGCTATATAACGGAAATCATATCACCAGAAGATTTTCAACAGTTGCAACAGCCTAAATCGATATCACATGTAACACGAGGTAATGACATAACGAAAATGTTGACTTTCCACAATACTTCGAAAAAAGGTTAGGAAGGAAACGCCAATCAACATTGGAAAGCGAGTCAATCGATACTTGACGCTAGAAATCTATTTTTCCTGAGAAATTCTTTTAATGAATGTTTTATAAATTTCAACTGAAGATGTAACTGACTACTCACTAAATGAATGGTCAATGGTTCCTTATAACGAAACGGGTAATTTTACAGCTATTATTACCATAGTTGAGTTTACAGATGTAGTTTTTATGACTTCATTGTGAAATGATTTCATTACTTCGTTGTAAAATGTTTTTATTACTTTTGTGAAATGCTTTCATTACTTCGTTGTAAAAATGTTTTTTTATTACTTGTTGAAAATGCTTCATTACTTCGTTGTAAAATGTTTTATTACTTTGTTGTGAACTGCTTTCATTACCTCGTTGTGAAATGTTTTTATTACTTTGTTGTGAATTGTTTTCATTACTTCGTTGTGAAATATTTTTATTACTCCGTTGTGAAATGATTTCATTACTTCGTTGTAAAATGTTTTTATTACTCCGTTTTGAAATGCTTTCATTACTTCGTTGTGAAATGCTTTCATTACTTCGCTATAAAATGTTTTTATTACTCCGCTGTGAAATGCTTTCAATACTTCGTTGTAAAATGTTTTTATTACTCCGTTGTGAAATGCTTTCATTACTTCGTTGTGAAATGTTTTCATTACTTCGTTGTGAAATGTTTTTATTACTTCGTTGTGAAATGCTTTCATTACTTCGTTGTGAAATGTTTTTATTACTCCGTTGTGAAATGCTTTCATTACTTCGTTGTAAAATGTTTTTATTAATTCGTTGTGAAATGCTTTCATTACTTCATTGTAAAATGTTTTTATTACTTTGTTGTGAAATGCTTTCATTACTTCGTTGTAAAATGTTTTTATTACTTTGTTGTGAATTGTTTTCATTACTTCATTGTAAAATGTTTTTATTACTTTGTTGTGAATTGTTTTCATTATTTCTTTGTGAAATGTTTTCATTACTTCGTTGTGAAATGTTTTTATTACTCCGTTGTGAAATGCTTTCATTACTTCGTTGTAAAATGTTTTTATTACTCCGTTGTGAAATGCTTTCATTACTTCGTTGTGAAATGTTTTTATTACTTCGTTGTGAAATGCTTTCATTACTTCGTTGTGAAATATTTTTATTACTTCGTTGTGAAATGCTTTCATTACTTCGTTGTAAAATGTTTTTAATACTTTGTTGTGAAATGCTTTCATTACTTCGTTGTGAAATGTTTTTATTACTTCGTTGTGAAATGCTTTCATTACGTTGTTGTGAAATGTTTTTATTACTTTGTTGTGAAATGCTTTCATTACGTTGTTGTGAAATGTTTTTATTACTTTGTTGTGAAATGCTTTCATTACTTCGTTGTGAAATGTTTTTATTACTTCGTTGTGAAATGTTTTTATTACTTTGTTGTGAAATGCTTTCATTACGTCGTTGTGAAATGTTTTTATTACTCCGTTGTGAAATGCTTTCATTACTTCGTTGTGAAATGTTTTTATTACTCCGTTGTGAAATGCTTTCATTACTTCGTTGTGAAATGCTTTCATTACTTCGCTATAAAATGTTTTTATTACTCCGCTGTGAAATGCTTTCAATACTTCGTTGTAAAATGTTTTTATTACTCCGTTGTGAAATGCTTTCATTACTTCGTTGTGAAATGTTTTTATTACTCCGTTGTGAAATGCTTTCATTACTTCGTTGTGAAATGTTTTCATTACTTCGTTGTGAAATGTTTTTATTATCTCGTTGTGAAATGATTTCATTACTTCGTTGTGAAATGTTTTTATTACTCCGTTGTGAAATGCTTTCATTACTTCGTTGTGAAATGTTTTTATTACTTCGTTGTGAAATGCTTTCATTACTTCGTTGTGAAATATTTTCATTACTTCGTTGTTAAATATTTTTATTACTTCGTTGTGAAATGCTTTCATTACGTCGTTGTGAAATGTTTTTCTTACTTTGTTGTGAAATGCTTTCATTACTTCGTTGTAAAATGTTTTTATTACTTTGTTGTGAAATGCTTTCATTACGTCGTTGTGAAATGTTTTTATTACTTTGTTGTGAAATGCTTTCATTACTTCGTTGTGAAATGTTTTTATTACTCCGTTGTGAAATGCTTTCATTACTTCGTTGTGAAATGTTTTTATTACTCCGTTGTGAAATGCTTTCATTACGTCGTTGTGAAATGTTTTTATTACTCCGTTGTGAAATGTTTCATTACGTCGTTGTGAAATGTTTTATTACTTTGTTGTGAAATGTCGTTGTGAAATGTTTTTATTACTTTGTTGTGAAATGCTTTCATTACTTCGTTGTGAAATGTTTTTATTACTTTGTTGTGAAATGCTTTCATTACTTCGTTGTTAAATGTTTTTATTACTTTGTTGTGAAATGCTTTCATTACTTCGTTGTGAAATGTTTTTATTACTTCGTTGTGAAATGCTTTCATTACTTCGTTGTTAAATGTTTTTATTACTTTGTTGTGAATTGTTTTCATTACTTCGTTGTAAAATGTTTTTAATACTTTGTTGTGAATTGTTTTCATTACTTCGTTGTGAAATGTTTTTATTACTCCGTTGTGAAATGCTTTCATTACTTCGTTGTAAAATGTTTTAATTACTTTGTTGTGAAATGCTTTCATTACTTCGTTGTGAAATGTTTTTATTACTTCGTTGTGAAATGCTTTCATTACTTCGTTGTGAAATATTTTTATTTCTTTGTTGTGAAATGCTTTCATTACTTCGTTGTAAAATGTTTTTATTACTTTGTTGTGAATTGTTTTCATTACTTCGTTGTAAAATATTTTTATTACTTCGTTGCAAAATTATTTTATTACTTCGTTGCAATCCCTGATTTGTTCCCGATCATTTTGTTTCAAAAACTGTGAAACACTCTGTAATCATATTAGTTATATTTAAGTCTAGATTCATTCATTTGGTTGGTTGCATAGGTAAATTTTGGCCTTTTTTATTCATATCGATAAGCATTTATCTGGTTTTGAGATAGGCAAGTATTAGTCATTTATATTCGTGATAATAAGGAATTATTTTTGTTCATGGATACATATAGGTCGTTTATATTCGCATCATTAAGCATTTTTTTGGTTCGGGGTTTAGGTAAATATTAGTCGATTATACTTGTATCATTAAGTATTTATCTAGTTAAGGGAACATCAAATAAATGTTGTTTTATCATTGATGTTACTGTACGTGTGTCATATCTTGGCCAACTTAAATGTTCTTTTTTTTATAGATAAAACTAATTTTCATATTCTGCGTTAAGACTAATTAAAATATTACTATTTTGTTATTAATTTCTAATCTGATATTTTCTTGTCTGAGTAAATATAAGCTTTATTTTTGTTCATAGTCTTTATAATTGAAATAATTATTTAAATAAGCGATTTTCTACTTTAAAAAGAGTAACTATTTAGACTTCGTTAAAATTACATTGTTTTAGCTCTTAAATGCTTTATTTTGTAATAGAAAACTAGACAGTTCTTTAACAAAAATGTCTGACAGTTATCTTCCAAGTAAAAAAAGAAAGAAAGAAATCGAAAAAAATCTGTTTTAATTCAAGATTTGGATTTCTGAAATGGCTTCCTACTTGGCGGCAACGCATAAAGTTGCCATATTAGGGACATTTAGGAACATTTATGGATGAATTTTCATCATACACAGATGCCAGAATTTATTCAGTAATTCAATCAATTACATTTAATTAATTGAAAACGCATTTAAAGTTAAACAAGCAATATTCTTTTATCCTGTCTGTTGATCCAGGTAATTTTTTTAGTGGAGTGGATTAAAGTGTTGGTTCAGGAATTTGATAACGTAGTTTGTTGCCTCTGAGTGTTGACTTCAATGTTCAATTTTATATTTACACACGCTCTATCTCCGATATTGAGCACTTTATCCCATAAATATAGCATATCTTAAGACTATATTTCTTCATATATAAGTAGACATCCACACGTTTTAAGCGAAATCTAGTTTTCTACGCCGAGTAAATACCATATTTTGTCTCTGAAATGCTTACTTTGTAATTTATAATTAAAAAAACTATTACTTTCGTTAAAATTACATTGTTTTAACTCTTAAATGCTTTATTTTGTAATAAAAAAAACTGACAATTCTTTTAAAAAAAGTAAAAAAAGAAAAAAGAAATCGAAAAAAATCTGTTTTAATTCAAAATTTGGAGTTCTAAAATGGCTTCCTACTTGGCGGCAACGCATAAAGTTGCCATGTTAGGGACATTTATGGAGGAATTTTCATGATACGCAGATGCCGGAATTTTCACAAACTGATTTTTTTCTCAATCATAAATGTTAAAATGAATTTATTCATTAATTTAATCAATTACATTTAATTAATTAAAAACGTTAATGTCTTTTTCTTTATCCACTGATCATTTAAAGTTAAACAAAGCAATATTCTTTTATCCTCTCGGTCTTCTTCATGTGTCTGTTGATCCAGGTGTTTTTATAGTGGAGTTGATTAATGTGGTGGTTCAAGAATTTGATAAAATAACTGTGAGTTCAATCTCTGGGCTGGGTAGTACAGACTAAATCGGTAGAAACAGATTAAATATTAGATTAAATCAGTGGTTCCCAACGAGTTTGGGGTCAAGTCCTATTTTGGTATTTCTAAAATCCTGGTGCTCCATCCACTGTAATATTTAATTCTTACATATTCAATTGTCTGATTGTTAATGTTTTCATGGTTGAAATCGCCAAAGTCTTAAGTTTTTAAATCTGAAAGAAAAAGAAAGAAATCATTAAACGTTTAAACATAATTCATATTTAAAATCGGTTCAAGTTATTGGAAAACCTTATTTATACCAGAGTCGCTGTTTCGTATTAGTTTGAAAAAAAAGAAAGCATGCTTATTAATATGGAAAAAAGAACGATAAAAACATGGAAGAAAAAATATAATACACACTGTTTATATTGTTTAGTTTTAGTGAGAAAAAGAAAGCATGCTTATTAATGTGTTATGATGTTGATTTGGGGTTAGTAGAGACAAACGCCAAATAACACGTAACAATAAAAAGGGTTATAATAGGTTGGTCAAAAAGGTACAGAAATCGCCTGAGTAGTCAATAACTAGCTCAGCTAAAAACTTCTCTGTCTATCTAACTTCCCCAGGTCAACTGACATGCCACTAAAGTCTTTGTTCACAGACGCAGACAAGTTCATCTTCAAGAGGGGTGGTAGGTTTCCGACACAACAATATGAAAGAAAAAGAGATACAAAGCTGGAAGAAAAAGATAAACTACAGATTGCTGATACTGTTTAGTTTAGTGAGTAAAAAGAAAGCATGGATATTTATAAGAACGAAAGCAAAAATAATAGTAGCGATAACGCTCTCGTGCGTTTAATGTCTGCTTCAGTAACGAAGAAAACATTGTCAGTTTTTAATATTTTCAATTGTATTCTCTTATTTTGTTAAATAATGAACTACTTGATTGTTATTGTAATATTCGGTTAAAAGACAAATATTTAACGATGCAAAGGGGAATTTCAACGGCTGAAAATAATCGTGGAACTCGTAAGAAACTTATTCAATGATTAACGTAAGAATTATGAATCATAATAATAATAAAAAAGTAATAATAATAATAATAATAATAATAAAATTGTTAAAATAGTTTAAAATTATGAGAATTTTACGATTTTTTCAAACTAATTAGAATAATTCTATCCAGAAACGTTCAATAGATAACTAAAGTTCTAATAAACATTAAATAAGGAAACATCCAATTGACTTATCTGGTTAGCCGACACAAGAATTTAGTTTTGAATCACTCATACGTGCCAGATGTTTGATAAATATTGATAAATTCATTTATCAGGCCCTGGTGACCGTTTCGGCTAACGAGATAAGCCACTTGAACACTTCTAGATTTATTGAATACCTATCTATATATGGAAAAGTAAAAACACATATAAACACTTGTGCGAATTAATTGAAACAAAACGAATAATTCCATTATTATTTACTTTTTTTACGTATTTTTCCAATGAAAATATGACCCAGTGCTCATGTTAGTACTTCGTATGTCTATTCCACGAAGTCAATTCATGGCAGATTGACCACAGATTCTCGATTGTATTTAAATCAAGAGAGTTTCCGGATCAGTCTATAGTACTTTGATACTGGTAAGGCTTATCAGTGTGTTCGTGCAGCGTTACCATTTCTCGAAAGCTTCCTTGGAGTAACACCAATTGCAGACACTGGCTGTATGACAACTAATCGACAGTAGAGACAATAGTGTCTGCGCGTGATAAAATCCGATGCAATCACGGATGACGCAATGTTTTTTAAGGCTAAACAAATTACATCATACATCCCGAAAACAGATTCATATTACGGCGCACCACTGCAAATGACTTAATCTGAGGAAACAATAGAAATCGATTACACCCTGACACTCCAGGGGGTCTAAAACTGACCGTATAATGAAAGAAAGAATTCTAAAGCGACTGTTTCAATTAATTTGCACAAGGGTGTATTCAATGAGTAGCTTAAGAATAATGATTCATAAGAAAGCTATATGTTGAAGAGCAGTGTTAGTGACATTATAACATTTGGTATATAAAATAAACGAGTTATATTCCTTTTAATAATTAAATATTTCGATACATCAAATTCTCGTAAAAGGTTAAAAATAAACCGATAACGTTTGAAAATATATGAAATCCTCAACTTCTCATTTTGTTTAAGAAGGTCATGTCTGAATTCACACTACGTTATGCTCTTAGTCAATAAGCTATGGGTTCATTAACAGGACTGGTGGCCTTCCGTAGCGTTGGTTAGCCAGCAGTCTAGCAGAAGAACAGATCTGAATGCAAAGAGTGAGTAACAACTACTCTCCTAGAGTGTAATTTCTGTGCAAAATATGTTCGTCTGCCTGATACAAAATTGCCGCTAATAACATGGAACGGGAAGTTACGCTTATATATACACATTAGAAAGTAACTGGTTTATTAAGAACGGACCCGTATGACCAACCTTTGGCACAGGCCCAGTTATTCAGAAAACAATAGGACAAAGACGAACGTGAGAGCAATGACGTTTGTCAATATAATATGTTCAATATTCGTTATCTCAATGTTGGAACAACAGACAAATCGTACAACTCATGTTTTCTTTAAATCACGTCTAGACGAATGGAAAAAAATCGATGTCTTAATGGCGTTGATTTGATTTGATGCATTTTATAACATATAAACCCATATGGTAGTATCTAATGAAAAAAATCTTTTTTAATATTAAATTTGAGTCTACAATATTTACTTTTTCGAGTATTTGTAAACGTTGGACGTTTATGTTAGAGTCTATAGGCATCTTTCTGGCGATCACTTCGACGTGGAGTAATGGCTTATCTCGCAAGATCAATAACCAATGAGCAGTGAGTTCGCTCATCACTAGGCTCTACCACATAATGATGCTAATATAAACAACCAATATTTACCTATCCGGGAACAAAAATAAATCTTTATTATCACGAATATAAATGACTAATATTTACCTATCCCAACACCAAATAAATGTTTATTGGCATGAATGTAAACAACCAAAATTTACCTATGCCACAAAACAAATAAATGACTTAGGAATTAAATATATCTTATATGATTACAGCGTGTTTTTCCAATTTTTGAAACGAAATGATCGGGCACAAATTAAAGACCACAAAAAACAGATATATACTTAATGATACCAGTATAATCTCCGAACCAATTAAATATTAATGATGCGAATGTACATGGCCAATATCTATCTATCCCCAAACCAAATAAATATTTAATGATGCGAATGTACATGGCCAATATTTATCTATCCCCGAACCAAATAAATATTTAATGATCCGAATGTACATGGCCAATATTTATCTATCCCCGAACCAAATGAATATTTAATGATCCGAATGTACATGGCCAATATTTATCTATCCCCGAACCAAATGAATATTTAATGATGCGAATGTACATGGCGAATATTTATCAATCCACGAACCAAATAAATATTTAATGATCCGAATGTACATGGCCAATATTTATCTATCCCCGAACCAAATGAATATTTAATGATGCGAATGTACATGGCTAATATTTATCTATCCCCGAACCAAATGAATATTTAATGATCCGAATGTACATGGCAAATATTTATCTATCCCCGAACCAAATAAATATTTAATGATCCGAATGTACATGTCCAATATTTATCTATCCCCGAACCAAATAAATATTTAATGCTCAGAATGTACATGGCCAATATTTATCTATCCCCGAACCAAATAAATATTTAATGATCCGAATGTACATGGCCAATATTTATCTATCCCCGAACCAAATAAATATTTAATGATCCGAATGTACATGGCCAATATTGATCTATCCCCGAACCAAATGAATATTTAATGATCCGAATGTACATGGCCAATATTTATCTATCCCCGAACCAAATGAATATTTAATGATGCGAATGTACATGGCGAATATTTATCTATCCACGAACCAAATAAATATTTAATGATCCGAATGTACATGGCCAATATTTATCTATCCCCGAACCAAATGAATATTTAATGATGCGAATGTACATGGCTAATATTTATCTATCCCCGAACCAAATGAATATTTAATGATCCGAATGTACATGGCCAATATTTATCTATCCCCGAACCAAATAAATATTTAATGATCCGAATGTACATGGCCAATATTTATCTATCCCCGAACCAAATGAATATTTAATGATCCGAATGTACATGGCTAATATTTATCTATCCCCGAACGAAATATATATCTAATGATCCGAATGTACATGGCCAATATTTATCTATCCCCGAACCAAATAAATATTTAATGATCCGAATGTACATGGCTAATATTTATCTATCCCCGAACCAAATGAATATTTAATGATCCGAATGTACATGGCCAATATTTATTTATCCCCGAACCAAATAAATATTTAATGATCCGAATGTACATGGCCAATATTTATCTATCCCCGAACCAAATAAATATTTAATGCTCCGAATGTACATGGCCAATATTTATCTATCCCCGAACCAAATAAATATTTAATGATCCGAATGTACATGGCCAATATTTATCTATCCCCGAACCAAATAAATATTTAATGATGCGAATGTACATGGCTAATATTTATCTATCCCCGAACCAAATGAATACTTTATGACGCGAATATACATGGCCAATATTTACCTATCCATGTACAAAAATAAATCCTTATCATCAGAAAATCATATAAATGATTAATATTTATTTATCCCAAAACCAGATACATGCTTACTGGTATGAATAAAAACGGACAAAATTTACCTATTCAAGCAATGAAATAAATGAATCTAGACTTAAATATATCTAATACGGTTACAGGCTGTTTCACAATTTTTGAAACAAAATGATCGGGTACAACTCATGGATTGCAAATGATAGATTAATGTTCAAATTTTTACTTGACATCCGTACACACAGACACACACATTATAAACAGAAAACGACCCATATACACACACATAGACACACAAATATATATAGTAATATGTGTGTGTGCCTACAATATTTAAGCAATGTATAGGGTAACTCCCTTTTTTATGCGTGATTTACTTAGTTCGTGATCAGGCAAACATATCGTTTACATGCGAAACTGCATGACTTGATTCAGATTAATTGGGGTCATTTATATTTACATTTAGAAGAATTTACATTTAAGTCATAGGTAAATATTGATGGTTTACCTTTTTGTTTATAATCATTTAATATGTAAACATTTGTTTTTTTTTGAGATGCTTATATTAGTGACTGCAGTGATTTACGCGTTCGAGGTTTGCTAATGCTGATTACTTATACTGTAGAGTAAGCATTTGTTTGATTCGGGGTAGGAAATTATCATTCATTTATATGTGAATTTATCAACATGTTCACTATTCGTGAAAAGGTAAATATTGGCGGCATATATTACGTTTTTGTAAGCATTTGTTTGATTCGGGATAGTAATTATTGTTTTTTGTATATGAAACTATCAACCACTATTCGTGAAAAGTTAAATATTTGCGGTATATATTACGCGTTTGTAAGCATCCGTTTGATTTGGGGTGGGTAATTATTGTTAATTTATATGCGAATCTATCAACAGGTTCGCTATTCGGGAAAAGGTAAATATTGGCGGATATATTACACATTTGTAAGAATTTGTTTGAGTTGGGGTAGGTAATTATTGTTCATTTATATGCGAATCTATCAACAGGTTCGCTATTCGGGAAAAGGTAAATATTGGCGGATATATTACTCATTAGTAAGAATTTGTTTAATTTGGGGTAGGTAATTATTGTTCATTTATATGCGAATCTGTCAACATCTTCGCTATTCGGGAAAGGTAAATATTGGCGGATATATTACGCGTTTGTAAGCATCCGTTTGATTTGGGGTAGGTAATTATTGTTCATTTATAGACGAATCTATCAACATGTTCGCTATTCGGGAAAGGTAAATATTGGCGGATTACTTATACTGTAGAGTAAGCATTTGTTTGATTCGGGGTAGGAAATTATCATTCATTTATATGTGAATTTATCAACATGTTCACTATTCGTGAAAAGGTAAATATTGGCGGCATATATTACGTTTTTGTAAGCATTTGTTTGATTCGGGATAGTAATTATTGTTTTTGTATATGAAACTATCAACCACTATTCGTGAAAAGTTAAATATTTGCGGTATATATTACGCGTTTGTAAGCATCCGTTTGATTTGGGGTGGGTAATTATTGTTAATTTATATGCGAATCTATCAACAGGTTCGCTATTCGGGAAAAGGTAAATATTGGCGGATATATTACACATTTGTAAGAATTTGTTTGAGTTGGGGTAGGTAATTATTGTTCATTTATATGCGAATCTATCAACAGGTTCGCTATTCGGGAAAAGGTAAATATTGGCGGATATATTACTCATTAGTAAGAATTTGTTTAATTTGGGGTAGGTAATTATTGTTCATTTATATGCGAATCTGTCAACATCTTCGCTATTCGGGAAAGGTAAATATTGGCGGATATATTACGCGTTTGTAAGCATCCGTTTGATTTGGGGTAGGTAATTATTGTTCATTTATAGACGAATCTATCAACATGTTCGCTATTCGGGAAAGGTAAATATTGGCGGATATATTACTCGTTTGTAAGAATTTGTTTGATTTGGGGTAGGTAATTAATGTACATTTATATGCGAATTTATCAACAGGTTGGCTATTCGGGAAAAAGTAAAAATTGGCGGAATATATTAGTTATTTTTAAGAATTTATTTGATTTGGGGTAGGTAATTATTATTCATTTATATGCGAATCTATCAACATGTTCGCTATTCGGGAAAAGGTAAATATTGGTGGATATATTACTCATTTGTAAGAATTTGTTTGATTTGGGGTAGGTAATTATTGTTCATTTATATGCTAATATATCAACATGTTCGCTATTCGGGAAAAAGTAAATATTGGCGGCATATATTAGTCATTAGTAGGAATTTGTTTGATTTGGGGTAGGTAATTATTGTTCATTTATATGCGAATCTATCAACATGTTCGCTATTTGGCAAAAGGTAAATATTGCCGGATATAGTACAGGTTTGTAAGATTTTGTTTGATTTGGGGTACGTAATTATTGTTCATTTATATGCGAATCTATCAACAGGTTCGCTATTTTGTAAAAGTTAAATATTTGCGGTATATATTACGCGTTTGTAAGCATCCGTTTGATTTGGGGTAGGTAATTATTGTTCATTTATATGCGAATCTATCAACATGTTCGCTATTCGGCTAAAGGTCAATATTGGAGGATATATTACTCGTTTGTAAGATTTTGTTTGATTTGGGGTAGGTAATTATTGTGCATTTATATGCGAATCTATCAACATGATCGCTATTTGGCAAAAGGTAAATATTGTTGGGTATATTACTCGTTTGTAAGAATTTGTTTGATTTGGGGTAGGTAATTATTATTCATTTATATGCGAATCTATCAACATGTTCGCTATTCGGGAAAAGGTAAATATTGGTGGATATATTACTCATTTGTAAGAATTTGTTTGAATTCGGGTAGGTAATTATTGTTCATTTATATGCTAATATATCAACATGTTCGCTATTCGGGAAAAAGTAAATATTGGCGGCATATATTAGTCATTTGTAAGAATTTGTTTGATTTGGGGTAGGTAATTATTGTTCATTTATATGCGAATCTATCAACATGTTAGCTATTTGGCAAAAGGTAAATATTGCCGGATATAGTACTGGATTGTAAGATTTTGTTTGATTTGGGGTAGGTAATTATTGTTCATTTATATGCGAATCTATCAACATGTTCGCTATTTGGGAAAAGTTAAATATTGACGGCATATATTACTCATATGTAAGCATTTGTTTGATTTGGGGTAGGTAATTATTTTTCACTTGTATGCGAATCTATCAACATCTTCGCTATTTGGGAAAAGTTAAATATTGACGGCATATATTACTCATATGTAAGCATTTGTTTGATTTGGGGTAGGTAATTATTGTTCATTTATATTCGAATCTATCAACATGTTCGCTATTCGGGAAAAGGTAAATATTGGCGGATATATTACTCATTTGTAAGCATTTGTTTGATTTGGGGTAGGTAATTATTGTTCATTTATATGCGAATCTATCAACATGTTCGCTATTCGGGAAAAGGTAAATATTGGCGGATATATTACGCATTTTTAAGAATTTGTTTGATTTGGGGTAGGTAATTATTGTTCATTTAAATGCGAATCTATCAACATGTTTGCTATTCTGGAAAAGGTAAATATTGGCGGTATATATTTGTATCTAAATATATTTATTTGTTTTAGAATTGGGCAAACAATGGTTGTTTATATTTGCACAAATAAACTTTTTTTCGTTTAAGGATAGTTGAATATTAAATTTTGTTTCAAAATTGTTGAAAGCTGGGGAGTGCACGAGGATCATGCGAACCTTTTAGCGAGGAACAGCGTTTCCATCAAGATGTTATGGCTTCCTGAATAAACTGACTGACGTCTCATCAATCGCAAAGTGGAATGACCTGAACCCCCAGATTTCATCCTCTGTGTGGTTCTTCAAGGGCATAATCTACCTGGACATACCTCACACCAATGCTGCATTTAAGGTAGCCATTAGCGAGATGATTAATGCGATCACCCAGGAGGAATGTGCACGCGTTATCAACAACTTTACCTGCAACAATGCCTTCAACAGAAAAGCGAACAATTATTTTTGGTTCATATTTTCGACTAAATTGTTGCAGATCCTAAAATGTTATCCTTTTACCTTTCAATAAATGTCATTTTCATTACACTATCATTTGTGGTCTTTGATTTGTGCCCGATCATTTAATTTCAAAATTGTTAAACACGCTGTAATCATATCAGATGTATTTAAATCTAGAGTCATTCATTTGGTAGGTGCTATAGGTAAATTTTAGTCATTTATATTCATGTCAGTAAGCATTTATTTGGATAGGTAAAAATTAGTCATTTATATTCGTGATAATAAGAATTTATTTTTGTTTATTTATAGGTAAATATTGTCCGTTTATATTTATATATTGTATTTATGTGATTCGGGGATAGATTAATATTGGCCATGTATATTCGTGTCAATAAGCATTTATTTGGTCTTGGGTTAGGTAAATATTTATACTGGTATCACTAAGTATTTATCTGGTTCGGGGATAGTCAAATATTAGTCGTTTATATTCGTATCATGAAGTATATATTTCGATCGGTATATATTTATTCTGTGATAGCTAAATATCGGTCGTTTATATTCGTATAATTAATTATTTATTAAGTTGGGGGACATGTAGATATTGGTTGTTTATATTCGTATAATTATGTATTTATGCCAGGTCAGGAAAGAAATATTTAATGATACGAATATAAATGACTGATATTTACCTATCCTCCAACCAAGTACATGTTTATATTCCGAATATAAACTAGCGATATTTACCCACCGGCTTAACCTAACTTCCATATGTCTTTCCAATAAATAATTTCATGTTCTTTCAATGATCATGCCTCTTAGATTCCTTGAGTTTATGAATTTAAGAACAGAACTAGTCTGTAGGTTGGTTTCATCATTTTACAGTTGAAATAGATGTTACCGTAAGTTCTATGCTAGCAGTTTCTTCTTTCACTCCTCTCCGTTCTGGAAATCTTTTCCGTCTTCTTACTTTCCAGTCAAGCTTAATCTTCCAACATTTTTCTCGTTGTTTGAAATAGATCTAATCACCCACCTATATATATATATATATATATATATATATATATATATATATATATATATATATATATATATATATATATATATATTATCTGTTTATACGTTATTTTATAGGTATGATTTATGAAGTAAATGTTCTGTTTTTAATTAAACAGTATTAATTACATTTACCGGCCTGAAGTTATGCGTCCTCCGACAGGAATCCAACCTGTATTCCTATAACGAAAGCGTTATTTGACCTGACGTAATGTACCATTCAGCTACAGAGAAGCAAATGTAGTCGAATCAACGTAATCATCGCTATAGTCTGATGAAGCCCTTAAGGACGAAACTTGTCCATCGAAAACTTAAACCACATTGTCATAGTGGCTTTTTTTTCCGTAGACTTGTTCTCAATATATAAAAAATGCCTATATCGTTCTTCCCATATATATAGATTTTTTTTCTGTAGTTTAGTGCTACCAACAAGGAGAAATATTTCTCCTCCCGATGATGGCCATTTCGGTCGAAACTAGTCGAGGAATCTAAATGGAATAATAATAAAAAAAAAACGAAAGAATATTAATTTACAACCCAGTGTGTCTAAAGATTTTCATTTTTTTATTTTCTTATTGTTCAATATATATATATATATATATATATATATATATATATATGTGTGTGTGTGTGTGTGTGTGTGTCTTTGTGTGCGTATGCATATAAAATTTTAGTTTTTTCCTAAAATAAATATATACGCGCACACACAGAGACACACACACACACACACACACACACACACACACACACACACACACACACACACATATATATATATATATATATATATATATGTGTATATTTATATAAAGTCTATTCAGATCGGGTAATTTAAAAATGTTCATTTTATAAATGATAAATTCGTTGTAAGTACAATAGATCACTTAAGAATAATGTTAATTAAATTTTGTACTTCCGAACATACATATGCATACATACATAAACACAATCAGCCATATATAGACACACATATGTATGCATCTATGTATGTATATAATATTTGTGTGTGTGTGTGTGTGTGTGTGCGCGCGCGCGCCGAAATAGAAAATTTAATTAAAGCGATAAAATCTGACATCTGAAAACAAAAATAAATTAGCAAAAAATAACATTAACTTTATTTTCTGCGGGAAGGATTTTTTTTTTTGTAATCCCTTTTTTGTTAAATTTTCTTCTTGTTTTATCATGTTCATTTTATACGATTAATACAAATATATATATATATATATATATATATATATATATATATATATATATATATATATATATATATATATAATATATAATATATGTGTGGGTGTGTATCTCTTCATTGTTTGCAAACATTTATATAACTTATACAAGCAGTATAAATTTATACAACTTATGAAGTTATCGACCCGGTCATGGCGTCATTCGTACAAAAGCAGTGATATTTCGTTAGATTTTGAAGAAATTAGTCGAGCCGGGATATTTTGATGTATAAATGTATATATGTATGTTTAGAATATTAGCGTTCTGTCCATGAGACACGGTTCAAATATTCCCATAGGCTGGGGTGCCGAGGACAGCGCTTGATAACATTGGGAAGTAACGGAAAGCCATGCCATGGACTAATACAAATACTGTTGGTGAAATTGGGTAAACTAAACTGCTCGGAAGCTGTTGATGATTGTCCTAGAATGATTTCACAAGTCATCGTGACCGAGTGCAGATGGATGATTGTATCAAGGATGCAATCACTGATACAATTATTAAGCGCTCTCCCCAGAAAATGCAAATAAGGGGTGCTAAGCATAGTTGCAGTATAAAAACAGAAATGCTTTAGCATGTTTTACATGTTTTATCTATCTATCTATCTATCTATCTATCTATCTATCTATCTCTATCTATCTATATATATATATATATATATATATATATGAAAATATATAGAATCTAGGAAAGAACTAGTTAGGTAAATAATCCAAAGTTCCTTAGTATTTTAGTTATTATTTTTAAAAAATAGTGCTCGATACAAAAGTAGAGCATAAATATAATTATTTATTTAAAAATATGATTCCACCTCGCGACATAAGAGGTCTCATGTTTCAAAACAAGAGCCGAAAACTTCAATATAATTATTTGAATTAAATTGAGTTAAAGTAAGCTCTGTTCCATCTTCAAGCGAAATTTTTTTTGGAATAACGTATTTCCGAAATTTACGTGTTTTAATAATTGAAATAAAAATTTCCATGGTAACAGCTAGGGCGAATTGTTTAAATTGAGTAGGCGTGTTTTGGATGTTAATAATAAGTATCAGTATAGAGTTACTTTCATAGATGTCAAGTCAGGGAAAGGTGGGTGTGTCTAAATTTGAAACAGAAGATGTATTAACCCTAGTCTGATTTGCGTGTCTATGGAGATTTATTTATTTTTTTATTTTATTTTTTATGAAAGGGATTTGTGCATATAAAAAAACTGCCGTAACGTTTGTTTTTTGACGACTTCATAAAGGGTTATCTTTTTTGTAGGGTATTTAAACTATTTATTTGGGCTATATATATATATATATATATATATATATATATATATATATATATATATATATATATATCGAAGTGTAGGAGAACGAACAGTAGGATTACAGCGTTCAAAACATTAATTTAAAAGCAGTGCTCAATACACAAAGTAGAGCCGTAAATATTTATTTATCTTATGCAGTGTTAGATTAGAACATGCACATATCCACTACAAAATAGTACATTTTTGTTTCAACGTCAAAAAGGAAAAACTTTTTTAGACGTCTCATCGGCTAATCACAGTCTTTTCCCATTTTGACGTTGAAACGAAAATGTACACTTTTGTAATGGATATGTGCATGTTCTAATGTAACACTGCATAAGATATATATATATATATATATATATATATATATATATATATATATATATATATAGATAGATATATAGATAGATAGATAACTATACTCGTCTCGAAAAACCCTTGGATTTTTGATTTGCCAATAATCAGACCAATCTCGAGGGAAAAAAAAGGTTTTAAAAAAAGAAAGAGCTAGAAACATGGAAGTCTGTCGAAAAAAATCGCTCAGATACAGGTTTGAAGCCCAAAGAAAAAAACCCGATACGAGTAAAAACCTAACTAACAAAAGAGCTCAATACAACCGTAGAGCAGACCTAAATACACCTAGTGACACAGACAAACCTACCTAGGTTTCACCTAAACGTATCGTCAGGGAAATTTGGCTCTGAAACCTAGGTACGTTTTTCTGGCTCACTAGGTGTATCTATCTATCTATCTATCTATCTATCTATCTATATATATATATATATATATATATATATATATATATCCAGGTTAGATGAGAAAGAATAGAGTACAATTCCAACGTTTGCAATATTTAATTTAAAAGAGGGCTCAATACGAAGTAGAACAATATTCTTTATTTATTTTTATTTTAGGATATTATATCAATAACATGTCAAAATCATTTCAAAATTGCAGTCGCGTTTCGATGCGTATCAGTTTATTTCATCACCCTTCTTTTGAGATCTTTCTTTGTAAAAAGGGGTTATATAATAAAAATAAAATAAATTGTCGCCATTCGGTGTTGACCTGAGAGGTCCACTTTTATATTTACATACGCTCTGATATGGAGCACTTAAAAAACTAAAAAAATATTAAGCAGACTCTCATTAATAATGACTTCCGAAACCACATTGTACATTAATAAATAAAATGATATATAAAAAAAACCCTCAACACACGTCAAATAGAATATAGTACTTCCCCAAAAGAAAACTAAATATATCGAACTAATATATTGTAACCAGATGCATGCTAACTACAAATAGGTTGAAAAAAAATCATAAGGAATCTCTTTTGATACTAACATATCTTCCAAGGATTCTAATAAAAAAATAAAATTAATCATATATTATAAAAAATACAATACAACCAATTTAATTATTCGATAACGCCTCCCCTCTAATCGATGTATTACATAAAACCAAGATTATATATCAATTTAAATGCCCTTTGGGAGAATATATCTCCGAAAAAAACAACAAAAAAACAAACAAATATATATGTTGGGTATACGACAAATACACTAACAAGAAGGTTTACACTCCACATGTTTGACTATTCGTCTATTGCAAGATATTTACAACAACATTCCTGTCCGTATTGACAATATAAAAAATTACTAATCGACAACACAACTATCCTAAACCAGGAAAAGAACAAATTCGGATTACAGATACTAGAAACAATTTATATTAAAAATTAAATCCGGCACTGAACACAATCAACTAAGAATACTGCAGTAATGTTCTGAAATGCTTGTAAAGGAACAGTTTTTTCACCCTTTAATGCGCGAGTGACAATGACATAATAATGAACGCTGAGCACATTGTCAAATGTTTTGCATTTAAAAGCACAATAAAAAACTTACGGTAAGGAATAACAACGCACAACTTTGTATAAATACTTATATTAATGAACAACATATAGTTTTGTATTACATACACCCACGATGACGATCTTGAAAAAAGATCGAAAGTACTTGTTAAATTAACATAAAAAAATTTAAACAGCTATAGCATATGACTCTCATCTTTTATCAATACACGGAAGATTATTCGTGAGTATGAACGGATTTTGTTAAAAATTAGCAGACATAATGTCTAATTTATTCAATCAGACATGCCTAAAAGAGAATTTGCTGCCTCAATACAGAAATTACATATATATATATATATATATATATAGAGAGAGAGATAACTACACTCGTTTCGAAAAACCCTCGAATTTTTGATTTGCTAATCAAATCAATCTCGAGGGAAAAAAAGGTTTTAAAAAAAGAAAGAGCTACAAACATGAACTTCTGCCGACAAAAAATCGCACAGATGCAGGTCTGAAGCCCAAAGAAAAAAAAACCCGATACGAGTAACAACTAACTAACAAAAGAGCTCAATACAACCGTAGAGCAGACCTAAATATATATGTGTGTGTGTGTGTGTATTACTTTTATTATAAGGGATTATAATAAAAACAATCAAATCATGGTAAGTGGTGATTAAATCACCAGTTACATAACATCGCCTGAAGAAGTACAATCATAGTATTGAAACATGAAAGCTTTTGTGTAGGGATTTCAATATGTTTTTATTATAATCTCTTAAAATTGAAATAATAACGATATATTGCTCTAATTTGTATTGGGCACATTTTTTAGAGTAAATGTTATGGACAGTGTTATTTTACTCCATGTGTTCTTTCTATCATTTGTGTATATATATATATATATATATATATATATGAAGGACTTTCTCCATCACATCATTTTTATACATTCTTTTTGTAGATAAAAAGATTTAAGTAAATGATCTGTTTATAATAAACACTATTAATAACATTTACCGGCCTGAATGTCCGAGAAATTTTCATAGAAAATATGCGTCCTCCGACAGGAATCTAACCTGTATCCTATATGGAACCGTTATATACACTGACGTGCCTTAACCGATTGGGCCGGTAAATGTTGTTAATGCTCTTTTATTATAAACAGACCATTTACTTAAATATTTTATCTATAAAAAAACGTATAAACATTAAAATATCTTTATATATATATATATATATATATATATATATAAAAGACATTTCTATTTATATATATATATATATATATATATATATATATATATATATATATATATATATATATATATATATATATAGGTTTGAAATGGTATATATATATATATATATATATATATATATATATATAGGTTTGAAACGGTACAAAAGCGTAATAAGGGATTAAAAACAAGAAATTTTATATTGTAGGCCATGATAAGTTTAAAACAAAACACACACCAGTCGACCGGTTTCGTCCCTCTCGTCAGAACTGAATGAAGCTAGAAGCGCAGAACAGCCAGTCCAAGCAAACAATCTCTTTCTAGCACCTTGGTTGGTATAATTTTTTTTTCCCCTGTCCACTCATTCATGTCATCCATGACAGACTTTTTTTCTTTTCCTCATAATCTTAGTTCCCCGTTAACAGTTCTGACGAAAGGGGACGAAACCGGTCGACTGGTGTGTGTTTTGTTTTAAACTTATCATGGCCTACAATATAAAATTTCTTGCGTTTTATGCCTTAATATATATATATATATATATATATATATATATATATATATATATAGCTTATAGAGCTTGAAATGGTTTACCAGATTTGCTCGTTAACCATTCCTCCATGTCAGAGCGCCCCCAACAGCTTTTTCACTTGCATTATTTTTAAATTAATATTTTCTTTTACTCGAAAAAAATAGGCGGAATTTATAGATGATATGCCTCAACCATACCATCGTAATCTCAAAATCTATTTCCAAAAAATATTTCATATTTTCTTTCGGGAATTTATTCAGAGTGATATCTCGTGGATGTTTTTTTTTTTTTTTTTTTTTATCTCAGGTGGGAAAATATAATTTCGAACGAGGTGTTCATTTTATGTCATCTCGAAAAAACTAGAAACCGTCTCTGATAAAAAAAAATATATTTTTGTTAAAAATCTTAAACCAATCTTCATCTGCATCCTTCGTGTATGTTTGTTTGTACGTGTGTCTGAGAGAGAGAGAGAGAGAGAGAGAGAGAGAAGAGAGAGAGAGAGAGGCTGGGAATGGAAGAGACAGAGAGAGAAAGAGAGAGACAGGGAAAGAGAGAAACAAGGAGAGGAAA
>CAHIKZ030005628.1:77500-120000 GCA_903632075.3 Acanthosepion pharaonis | reverse complement strand
GTAGTAGTCCTTGCAAGAATGAGTTTATGTGTACGTAGGCAGGAACGTATGTGTGTATGTATGTATGTATGAGCGTTATCGAAGGGTAGGAATGTCTTTGAAGTAATCGCTCAGTCTTAAAATGTTCCGTTCGTTTATCAAGTATAAAAGAGGTGAGGGAGAAAGGTACAGATAATAACGATCGCTTGACGTTTGTCAATGGACTTGTTAATATGCTCGTCTCCTCTCTGGTGTCAAGCTAATTTGACCGTCTCTCATTTTGTTTGTGGGGCTTGAAACAAACTTCACGTCGGCTCGCGAAAAGGTCCGTAAAAGAATTTGATTCTGAGAATTGAAGATTATTTGAATTTTGTTTTTAAATGTTTCCTAGTTTTCTATTGGCCGAAAAAAATTTCGCCTCAAGGTGTGAAATTTCACGAATTTTGTTTTGCATTCGCTTTTGCGTGTGAGTTAAGCAAAGTTTGTAAATTCGAATCTTTTTAATTTGTAACAAAATCAATGAGTCGGTGCTTAGCATTTGAATTTTAAATCTAGACCTTGTTTTGTTCACTACAATGGAAATGTTATAAAATGTGTTAGTTTGAAAACAGGTAAGGTGTCCCTCAGCAAGATAGTCTTAGATTCCACTATGTATGTAGAAGTTCATTAAGTACTTACTATCACGTACGCATTTAGATATTTAAAACTACCTGTTCAAATCTACATATCGACACATGGGTGCTACGTGTAGAGGCCCGTTAGTTGATATGACCTCTCAGTTTATATTTTACGCAAAATACCATAAAATATGAAGCAATAAGTATGAACACAAAACGGTTTTTATAACAACAAGATTAAAATGTATCTTTATAAAGTGATGTACAAGAATAAGGCTTACTATTTTTGTTGGTGTTATGCCCCTTTGACTGAATTAAAGTCTTTATTGATGAAATATTTTTTTATCTGAGCTCATAAAAAGTTGAATGAACTTGTCGTTCAAAATGTTCAGTGTGATATATTTGAAAGAGTGAATATTCCGTAGTGTTTGTAATTAAGTTTCCGTTGCTTGTCATTAAGTGTTGTAATGTTCGTAATGAAGTTTGAAAAGTTTCGTATGTACTTGTATGTGTGCGTGTTGTGAATATATTTCATAGCGTCTGCCAGCAAGGGGCCGAGACGCGATTCCTTTTACAACCGCATTATAGTAGCGAGGGAAATCAAGGAAGGAGAGGAAAAACGAATTCGTGTCTGGTATTTATAATCAACTTCATCACATGACAGGCTCGAAGGGCATTGACAGATTTTTGGCGGAATTATTTTTTTAGTCAGGTCAAGAACTAGGTCGATGTTATATGGACGTAACTGAGAACATGATTTAAATATTAAGTGACCAATCAGGAGTTGAGGTTTTCTGAAAATATGTATGAAGCTGAATAAGCTCACAGTGGGTTGATTGTTAGGAATAGTTCTATGTCCCGTTAATTATAGGAATCACTAAGATGCTGTCAGATACAATAAATGGATACAGCAAATAACTTTAGAGGAACAAGAGGGGAATAAACATTCAAAAACAAATACCAAAACTTAAAGAAGAAACTATGGATGATGGAAATGATATAAAATGTGTTAGTTTGGAAACATGCGTAAGGTGTTCCTCGGCAAGATAGTTTTATGTTACACCATGTATGTAGAAGTTCATGAAATACTTACTATCACGTACGCATTTACGCACTTAAAACTGCATGTCCAAATCTAAATATCGACACATGGGTGTGCTCCCATAAGTGCTACTATCCTTATCAACAAACCACCACTTCCTGTGTCATCCTCTTAAAATCCACGCGGTAATCGTTTTTTTTTTGGGGGGGGGGTTAAGTTTGTCTTTATGTCTACATTTAAAGATAAGCTCGCTATGTTGGTTTCATAAGTGGTTAGCATTTGTGTACTTGATTATTGCGATTTTTTTCCTGTCTATGCAGATCGCATCTACCCCGGAAATTGTTGAAGGTTCTGGACCGATAGATGATTTCCCAGTTGATTATTGGGGTGAGGTTATTATCCCTTAATTTTCCAATAATGTTTTGAAAGAGCGCTTTGGTTTTTCAGGTTAATAATTGAGATTAACCTAAAATTAATATTTGATATTAACCTTAAAAAACAAAAAAAAACCCCAAAAAACAATATCACCTATAACAAATTTGTGTCTAGGCTTTTACAAAACTCCTTGCAGAACTTCTATTATCACAGTGTATGATATTTAAAAACAAAAGTGATGGAAAGAAAAAGAATCTAAATGAAATCGGCTAGATTTAAAAAAAAAAAATCAAAATTCCCAGCATCCCTCGTTCGTGCGCATGTGTAGTCGTATCAGCATATCAAATTTAGTCCGATGATGTCCTAAAGTCGAACACGCATCGCAAGAAAAAAATGTTTTCTTCTTTCTCATAACTTTTCCCCCAATATATATACAGGGTCCCAACTATGGGCAAATAGTGTCTACCAGGGCTGACCAAGCACTTTAGTGTTATAGAACACGATTGGTCTAGGAGATGGAAAACTCTTACACGAAAACCCTGAGGTATATTGTCTGCTTCGTCTGTCGCATTTATTTGCACCGACTAAGTGTATCAATAGTTCCATAAAGTGTGGATGGTTCTGCACAAGCCTTCACCACTTTAATCAAATCACGTGTGTGGATTTTCTGGCGGTTTACCTTGATTCGTTCTTATCCACACAGTTCACTTGCAAGGTCCGCTGGCGAGAGAGTGAAGGCGACGGGGTCAGGTAAAGGATATTACTCGAAGGCTCTAGCTGGAGCTCTACACAGTGGCAGACCGATGGATGATGGCCGTTCTTTCACATGCTTTCGGCAAACTTCGCCATCGCTTATGGAATGAGCGGGGTATTCGACTGGATAGGAAAATTCGGGCTTACAGAGCTGTTGTACTCGCTATCTTTTTGTACGGCTCAGAGACGTGGAGTCCATACAGGTACCATATACGCCAGCTAGATGTTTTCCATAAAAGCTGTCTGCGTGCAATCTGTGGAGTTAAGCTTCAAGATAGGACATCTAACGTAGACGTGTTTAACAGGTGTAATATTGGAGGAATCGAGACTTTTATCATACAGTCTCAGTTACGGTGGACTGTTAATGTCTTGAGAATGTCTGATGACAGGATACTCAAGATCCTAATGTACAGTCAGTTAGATCAGTGCTACAGGAATGTAGGGCGCCCATGGCTAAGATACAAAGACAAGCTGAAAAGCAACTTGTCAGCTGTCAATATGGCACATAATACCCATGAGCGCTTAGCCATGAAACGGGTAGAATGGAGATCAACGTGTTTTAGTGGACTTTCATTGTACTTATCTGAATCATCTTCAAGAAGCGAGGGCAAAATCTAAAACGTCAGCCAATCTAACAGTGATCTCATCTCACAATCCACACACTTCCTCCATATGTGACCTCCTTTATAAATCACTAGCGGGTATTAAATGCCATTTAAGATTATCGCACAAAATTTCATAACTGAATCAACTAAACTGTCAGATCCTCATGCGTCGAAACCGACGGGAGAGTCCATTATATATTAATTAATTCATCGAGTCTAGAAGAAACCTCAACAGAATTCAGAAAGCACTGGATGGACGTTTCGTCCTATATTTGAGACTCATCAGCAGTGTGCATCCACTACCGAGAATTGAAACCCGTACAGTTACGATAGGAGGCAAAAGCCATACCAACCGCACCAACGGGTGAAGAGATAACAAATTAGATTCGATATAGCGTCGCTCGATCACATATTCCGTGGTGGAACTCATCCGAAATATTAGGACGAAACGGTCCGCTTTCTGCATTCTGTTGAGGCTTCTTCTAGACTCGATGAATTAATTAATTATGATTATTCCAAATCCTCCCAGATATTTCTCTCTATATTTATACATGTATATATATATATATATATATATATATATATATATATATATATATATATGCATGTATATATATATATATATATATATATATATATATATATATATATATATATATATATATATATATTTGGTAGGATGAGTTTGTGACCCTGGGTTTCACGCTTTAGCATATATCTCTGATACTGAGCGCTTTCTAATAAGTACCGCGCATATAATATATAAATAATTATACATATATATATTTATTTATATTTATATACACTTTTCACATATATATATATATGTGTGTGTGTGTGTGTGTATGCATATACATACATATATATATCTGTGTGTGTGTGCATGTATTTTTGTATATATATGTATATAATATATATATATATATATATATATATATTTGAATAAGTTTTTGGGCGTACAAAATTTAAAAATACCAAGGAATAAGCGTAATTTAAAAGGCATATTTAATGTAAATCCTAATAGGTGAAAGATCGGTTTTGTTCCAGTCTTATCCAGTTTATTCCTGGGAATTAAATAAGAAACGTATAAACTAAATAGCGGATGACTAAAAATTTTCAAGGAAAACTAGACCCATTATCATTCAGACCCAGCAAACAATCCCTCTGTTTATAAAGGGAAGGCTTGCAGGATCTGATATATAAGAACTCTACAACCTTTAGTTGATGTGAGGAGTGGGACCTTGATAAGATAGAAAAACGGTCCGCACTTGTGTCTCTGAATTTAGTTCGGAGAATTCGCCTTTCCTGTCACGATAATAAATATCTTCGTTCTTGTTCACAGAGTGGTCCTTCTTTTATAGATGTCTCTCTCGTTCAGCGCCTCTGGGATTAAATATTTTTTGGAAAGACCTTGCTCCTATATAGCAGCAGTAATATTCATTTCTTTTTTTCAACCCTACATTGGCCCCTGGAATGAGTGTTTGTTTATAGTTTTATTTTTCTAAGTGTGTGTTTATTTTAGGACTAAAATTAATGTTTTGAATATTGCTTTAAATAGTGTCATTTCTCTGCTTCGGTAGATAATGTGAACTAAAAAATTTCTTTAAATTTTGTTTAGTTTTATTCAGCTTTGTGAACTGGATCAAAATTTGAACAAATGTTTGCAGCAAAAAATTTACATAAACCAGTACAGGAAAATTCGTCGCGGCGTATCATAAACAAATGCACAATGTACACGATGCGCAATGTAAACTATGTTACTTAAATATTAAAAAAAAAAGATGATTACCCTGGTTGTTATAAGTGCACATGCTGTAGAACGTTTCCATGAAACACAGGGACTGTATCACGCTATTTGCGCTAAGCGAAAGCAGTTTGACGTTTCTTAGTTGATCGGCGCATTTGGAAGGATTCATCAATCATTTGTGACAACAGGCAGATGTTATATGCGCCATAAATCGTTCACGATATGTTTTCTTTTTATTTCCAAATTCGCTTGTTACCGAGTAATATACACACACCTAAAATAATAATCTCTTTCCTCTTTGGGCGCATTTTTTTTTAAATTATGGATATAACTGTTTATCAGAAGTAGATCGTGTAGCGGTGAAAATTATACTATCTTCAGTTTGGTCAGAGATCCTGTACAAAATTTGGATTACGGCTTACAAGAATTTGATTTTCGTATTTACTTCTCTACTTTACGTGCCTTGTCACATCAGGTTATGGTGGTAGAGCACGGCTTTCCATAATGTTCCTTCTCTTTTGCTCTAGTTAGGTTTTAAACTCTCTATCCCCCGTCTTTGACCTTTTTTTGATACTCATTCACGTACATTAGTTAACTATGTTACTAGCTGTTTCCACCACTTTTATCCTATTTTTAATATGTCCTGTGGGTATTAAATTCTCCAGCTCTTCTTTCTTCACTCTTCTTTTTTTTTATGTTCAGTGTATCCTCAGGAGATGGGAGATAATAACATTTTGCAACTTGATTTTATTTGTTGCTTTAAGTTTTGAACTTAAACAACTCCTTGCCATTGTACTGCCGTCTGTTAACAACATATCGTCAAGCATTTCTTGGTTTTAATGTGCCGTGTGAGTGCTATATTCTCCACTTTCGTCGTCATGTCTCGTAGAACTTTTAACTTTTCCCCGAGCAGATCCTAAATCCACACGAATCTTGACGAGTGGTCTTATCCTCAAAATGGCTTATTGCTTCGGATGCCTACTATCCTCACGCCGGACCTCAAATAGAATGTAGTCGGTTTCTTGTATCGGTCCAGTCAAACCCTAACTCCCGTTGTCATATTCTATCTTTGCAAGAGTCAGATCAGATCAAGAATGAAGTATTGCTGCTATATATCTATATATCCACTGGTACCACCCAGTCTTCAGTCTCCAGCCTCGGCAGAGCTCAGAACGTGTAACAGTAAACATATTGAATAATTTTCAGATTTAATTTCTACATTGTCATGGTTTACGTTAAGATATGTTTCGTGGGCAGGAATAATCGATCGAAAAGAATCGTGGAAAGTTTTTTTTTTTTTTTTTTTTATTTATAAACAGAAATTCGGACTTTGCAAATCAGACGCTTCTTTGTGGCTGAATGGGTAAAAGCACGTCATATCAATTAACGGTTGTCCATAAGTGTTACAAGTTCGATTCCTACGAAATTTCTCGAAGATTCAGGCCGGTAAATATAATTAATAATGATTAATTAGAAACAGAAAATTTATTTAAATGAATTATATTTATAAAAAGAACGTTTAAAAAGAAAATATGTTAAATGATTGTCGAACTTAACCTTTTCATGTATATATATATATATATATATATATGTGTGTGTGTGTGTGTGTGTGTGTGTGTGTGTGTGTGTGTGTGTGTGTGTGTGTGTGTGTGTAAATAATGGACTCTCCCGTCGGTTTTGTTTCCGTTTCCTTCCCGGAGAAGTTGCAAATTTTCCAGTGCAGATATTGGCACACTCTGTCATGTCGGGTTTTATACTCAGTGGGTGCCAATATCGTGCAACCTGATACAAGATGATCAATTGTTTCTGGATATTTATCACAGAATCTGCATTTTGGGCTGACACAATATTTTAGTATATGTGCTTGATAATTCCTAGTTAACAAGCATTGGTCCTGTGCAGCAAGGATAAAACCTTCAGTTTCAGCTTTCAACCCTGCACTACGTAGCCACTGATGGGTTCGGGTTTTGTCTACGTCAGCTTGTTTGGTACGGGCAGAGTATTGGCCATGAGCAGGTTTATCTTGCCATTGTTTCTGTATCTGGTCGGTTGCATTTGTCTTTGCTTTCTTTTTTAAGTATTTTGCAGCTTCAGCCGGTGTACTATTATTATTATTATTATTATTATTATGCAAATATTGCTTTTATCTTTATAGCATTTTTTTATTGAGGTAATACCAAAGTATGCTTCGATCGAAACGTATCCATAAAAAAACAGCAGTGTTAGTGTTAGAATATTGTCCCGAATTATTCTCTGAAAAATATCGATGATCAATCACAGTATCAAAGAGACTGGCATCCGCCAGAGAACGCGAAGCTGGAACCTGCAAGGCGCGGCTTAAGCCAATAGCCACGACATTGAATCGAAGCATCAGAGACATCTGTTTGCGTGCCACAATACAAGACGTTTACCGCAAGTAAATCGACTTAATCGTTAGAGGAAGTTATGGTTAGAAAAATGGCTTGACCTTAAGCAGTTTAGAGATTATCACTATGGATTCGTTTAATGCCGAAAGTACTGCAGGTGGAGATTTTATTGTCTCCGGTCTTTGTTAATCTGGAGAGCGAACACGAAATTTGACGTTTCTCTTTATGTTGGCTTGATCTTAGTTTTAGAAATATATTATCTTTCGAGGAGGATTACGATGAATGATTATCGATTAATGGCAAAATGCCTCCCCCCGCCTCTCATCAATTGAATAAATAAAAATAAATACATAGAAAATTATGCTTGAAATTTGAAATAAAATTTAAACACTGGAGAAATGTAAAATGTTGTTAACGTTGGATATAAAAATCCTTCAACCGGGCTTTTCATTTTTTCTTCAGAGATAAAGAGATGAGGAGGTATTTTATTAAATATCAGATTTCCAAAGATGAAGATTTTTTAGAGAATTCTAAAACCCTCGCAGACACACACACACACTGCAGATTATGATAAATTCATAATATTTCATTTATTATTATTATTATTATTATTATTATTATTATTATTATTATTATTGTTGTTGTTGTTTTTGTTGTTAGTATTATGATATAATTTATTTCCTTTGATTTCTGGTGTGTACACATTTCTTTCCGGGTCCCAACCAGAGACCTTAGATCAGAGAAGGCATCATGACATTTTCCACTGACCAATTAAAAAAAAAGCACACAGACATATTTTACATGGATAAAGACCCTTTGTAAGGTGTAGGCTGTACTCGTGAGAACAATTTTTTTGTATTTCTTTAAGGCATGGTCTTCCAGGAATCCCTTCAATTATTCTACTGGAATCTTTTCCAACCAATCCTAGGGCTCCAACTACAGAAGGTATTGTTGATGTTCCCATGTGCCACATTTTTGAGATTTCGATTTCAAGGTCATTGTATTTTGATAGCATTTTGAAGATCTTCAAAGATACATTGCAGTCTGCAGGGACTGCCATGTCAATAAAGAAGCACATTTTTTGTTTGCGCACTCTAATAACAATGTCTGGGCGGTTAGCGTTGATTGTTCTGTCTGTATGTATTGTGTAGTCCCATAAAACTGTTACAGATCCTTATTATTTTTATTATTTTATTTGATTTCTGTTGTATACACATTTCCCCCCCGCCCGGGATCCAAACAGAGACTTAAAGTCCGAAATAGCTTCAAGATATTTTTCACTGACCAATTTTTGTGAAAAAAACCCAAAAAACAAAACAGGGACCACATGAATTTTACATAGATAAATCATTTCTTAATGTGTCAGTTGCTTTTGTGAGTGCATTTTTTTTATATTTCTTTAAGGCTTAGGCAACCAGGAAACTTTTCAGTGTGTCTATCAGAACATTTTGCAGACATTCCGGGGGTTCCAACTATAACTGGAATTATTGATGTCCACATGTGCCATATTTCAAGATCTTTGTATTTTGAGAGAGGTTTTTAAAAGATCTTCAGAGATACATTACAATCTGCAGGGACTGACATGTCAATAAGAAAGCACGGTTTGTCTTGATGCTCTTTGATTACGGTATCTGGGCGATTAGCTTTGATTTTTCAGTCTGTGTGAATTGTTAAGTCCCATAAAATTGTTACAGGTCCTATCTCCGTAACCGGATCTGTGTGGTTTTCAAATCAATTTCTTTCAGTTTCCTTTCCGTCAGTGTAGCAGATTTTCCGGTGCTGACATTGGCCCACTCTGTCGTGCCGTGGTTTATATTCAGTGGGTGCCAATACCACGCAACCTGATACAATATGGTCAATTGTTTCTGGATATTTATCCCAGAATCTACATTTCGGACCTACACAATTTTTCAGTATGTGTGCTTTGTAATTTCTAGTTAACAAGAATCGGTTATGTACAGCAAAAATAAAACCTTTGGTTTCAGTTTTTTTACTCTGCTCTCCGTAGCCACTGATGACAACGGAGAGACTTTGTCCATTTCCAAAGTCTTAAGTATTCAAGAGTTTGGCACACTATCAAAGTCTTTACGATAATCAATCCACGCTGCGTTAAGATTTCTTCAACGTCTCCTACAATTTTTCAGGATCATTTTGTTTATCAGTTGTTGATCTTTGCAACCATATGAACCTCTCCTGCATCCCTTCTATTCCAGTGGAAGCAGGTTATTGCTTCGAAAAAAGAGAAAGTACTTTTCGTCAGGACAGATGTGATCAACTTATATGAGGTGGACTGACATGTTATTGTCCTATAATTTTTCGGATCATCTGTTTCACTCGTTTTTGACATGAGATATGTAATACCTTCAGCGATCCATTCCGGGATTTTATCGTGATTATTAATAAGCCTTGATAGTCTTCTTTCAAGGGTTTTATGGATTGATAGATGATAGAGCCAGAAATTAGGCACCTTGTCATTTCCTGGGGATTTGCATTTTGAGGATTTCGTTAGAGCTTGCCTAACACTATCTGTGGTTATATTTTCTCACTCCAGGGAACAAAAGACTACATTCGCAGGGTGAACAAAAGAGTACATTCCCGAATGTTTTGGCTTTCTATCATTCTATGGTAGAATTCCGTTAACAGTAAGCTTGGAATGAGTCGCGAACGAAGATTAATTACACTACGTGAGCAATGATCTGCTTAGACATGTTTAGTGCATTATTACATTACGCTATTTCATAAATTTAGATGTGATGAAATCTTTCTTATGACGATTGTCTCATAGAATACTTAAATTAAGGATGGCCGAAAATGACAAAATCGTGTTAACCTCCTACATGCCAAAAATATATTCTTATTAAAACCTTTATCGTATCTTTAGCATCACACTTGTCAATAAGACAAGAAAAGTACGGATGACAAAAAGCACACAAAAAAATCTGATTGTACCCGGGATGGAAAAGTATATACCCAACATTAAGACACTGTCATATTTCGACCAGATCACTAATAACTGACCATGCTTCATTTATGAAATTATAATGCTGCACTTTACAAGAACTCAATCAGAAATAGATTATTATCAATTATATATATATATATATATATATATATATATATATATAATAATAATAATAATAATAATGGACTCTCCGTCGGTTTCGACGTATGAGGATCTGACAGCTTAGTTGATTCAGTTATGAAATTTTATGCGATAATCTTAAGTGGCGTTTAAGACCCACTATTGATTTACAAAGGAGGCCACATATGGAGCAAGAGTGAGGATTGTGAGATGAGATCACTGTTAGATTGGCTGACCTTTTAGATCTTGCTCTCGCTTCTTGAAAATGATTCAGACAAGCTGATTGAATATATATATATATATATATATATATATATATATATATATATATATATAAATAAAATGTTCATTGATTCTGTAATTTAGTTGTAAATTTTAGAATTAGTTTTTGTCTGAATCAAAACAGATTGGGAGAGAGATGTTCCAAGAAATAATAAGGATGTTTTTTTATGATTTCAGAAAAATGAACCTCCAAACATATATTTTCTTTATCATGAAATTTGCAACTGCAGAATTTTCATTACCCCCCCCTCTCACTTGCTATATATATATATATATATATATATATATATATATATATATTGGGTCTACGGAGAATGCATTTAAACCCAGATGGAGGCAGCATAAGTGCTCTTTCAATAATATAGATAAAAGGAATCAGACTTCTCTATCTAAATATTTTTGGCATTTGAAGGAAATAAATAGGACACCTCAAGTAAAATGGAAAATTTTAACCAGGACTAGAACTTGTAAAACTTGGGATGACCCATGACCTTTGTGCCTCCATGAGAAACTGTACATTATTAAGTTTCTAAATAATAAAAATCTATTAAACAATAGACATGAGTTAACGGTTTTTGCCGACATCATCAAATTTTTTGCATTGAATAATTAGCTTAAAAACAAGCATACAATAATATAATTTTTATAATCCATAGCCCTAATAAATAGTTTAAATACCCTACAAAAAAAGATAACCGTTTATAAAGTCGTCAAAAAACAAATGTTACGGCAGTTTTTATATACACAAAACCCTTTTATAAAGAAATAAAATAAAAAAAGAAATAAATCTCCATAGACACGTAAACCAGACTGGGCGAAAACATCTTCCGTTTTAAATTTAGACACCCCTACCTTACCCTGACTTGACATCTATGAATGTAACTCTATACTGATACATATTAGTAACACCGAACACACCTCCCTGTTTAAACAATCGACCTGGCTGTTACCATGGAAATTTTGATTTCAATTATGAATATGCTATTAAAACACGTAAATTTCAGAAATAAGTTATTCCCCCAAAAAATTCGCTTGAAGATGGAACAGAGCTTACTTTAATTCAATTTAATTCAAATAATTATATTGAAGTTTTAGGCTCTTGTTTTGAAACATGAGACCTCTCATGTAGCGCGTTGGAATCATATTTTTAAATAAATAATTATATATATATATATATATATATATATATATATATATATATTTGTCTGGGTTTTTAAGGGTCGTGGATATGTATTTCCTGTTTCGTTCGTGTTTTTGCGTGTTTATATATCTAAATATGTGTAAATATGTCTACGTGTTTGTGTATTATAATCTGATTGTGTATGTATTGTCTTTTGTAAGATTTCATCCTCCCCTGCCCATATCACCACTTCAATTGTATCTAACTGGTAACGAAGCTTTACATCCACATTAGATTTTAACGTTTATTCTGAATTTTTGCCCTTTCAATTAAAACAAAATAGATAACAAAATATATGTATTTTTCCTCAGTTTCTTCTTTAAATAATTTTACGAGTCAGCAGCATCGTTCTGTAGTCAGGAATTTACAGGCAAATAACAACTTGGTAATTACTCGTCCTGATAAGGGGGCTGGTGTTGTTCTATTGGATCACTCTAAGTATGTCTCTAAAATGCAATGCATTATTAGTGACACTACTAAATTTCTTCCTCTTGGTCCAGTAGAGACACATGATCGTACTGTTCCTTTAGAAATCAAGTTTCAAAAGAAACTTTTATCTTGGGCCAAACGTGGGTTAATACCTCGTGGAATCATGGATGATATTAGACCTGTTGGATCTATTCGTCCTCGTCTATATGGCCTTCCTAAAATTCATCAGGAAAATGTACCCCTTCGACCCATCTTGTCCATGTCAGGCTCGTCTCAACATAAGGTTGCAAGTTTTCTTTCAAACCTTCTTCAACCTGTTGTTGAACACTTCAGTGCGTATACTATCAAAGATTCCTTTTCGTTTGCTCAGATTATTCGTGATACTCCTTCTAAAAATAAATTTATGTGTTCGTTTGACGTATGCTCTCTGTTTACCTGTGTTCCCGTGTTGGAAACGATTGATATTTGTTGAAACATGTTATATCGAAGTAGTTTGTCACCTCCGGATATCCCTGAAATGGTTTTTGTTGAGCTTATGAAATTTGCTACTATGTCTGTGGAGTTTAGCTTTAACAATATCATGTACAGACAGATAGATGGGGTAGCTATGGGCTCTCCTCTGGGTCCCGCTTTGGCCAACATTTTTGTCGGCTTTTATGAGTCGTCCCTCCTCACTCACGACAATGCACCGTCTATGTATCAGCGATATGTGGACGATACATTTTGTCTTTTTAATAGTGAAGTGGAAGCTGATTCTTTTCTTACAGTTATGAATCAACTTCATCCATCCCTAAAATTCACCATTGAAAAGGAGTCTAATTCGTGTCTCTCTTTTCTTGATGTACTTGTGCATCGGACTCCTTCTCAATTTTTTACATCGGTGTTTCGTAAACCAACGTTTTCTGGTCTGTATACGCGTTGGGACTCATTTTGTCCCAGGAAACGCAAAATCAATCTGATCAAGACCCTAACTCATAGGGCCTTGATGATTTGCAGCGATAAATTTTTGGATGAAGAATTTAATTTTATCCGCCACATTCTATTACGTAATGGATATCCTAATGATATTCTTGATGTGGTTATGCGTGATCAAATTAATAACTTTCGAAAGGAAAAACAATACAGTGTTCGGAAATGCCCTGTTTATCTTCGGCTTCCATTCATTGGTTCTCGAGGTGAGCTTTTGGCTAAGCGTATCTTGTCAGCCGTCCATGACTGTTTTTTCTCTGCTCAATTAATAATTCATTTTGCGACCCGTTCTGCATTTCCCTCTATGCGCAAGGATCTTCTTCCTCCCCATCATGTTTCCTCCGTGATTTATTTTTTTAAATGTGGTTGCAGTAGCAACTACATAGGAAGGACGTCCCAGCGTCTAGATTGTAGGATCAGGCAGCATGTCCCATTACGAGTTCTCAATCTGGAAGCTCCTAAGAGTCAGTTGGTTAACACTTCCGGTTCAGCGATTACGGAACACTTAATAAATTGCAGGGATTGTGCGAAGAACTTCAGTCCGAATTGGTTCACTGTTCTATCCAGTTCGCACTCTCTTTTCCATTTGAAGGCACTTGAGTCTCTATATATTCGGTCCAGGGAGCCATCTTTGTGTAAGCAAAGAGACTGTCTCCTTTGGCCTTCACGTCATTATTCTCTAGTGTGTTTCAAATTTCCCCTCACACTCCGTTATATATACATATATAATTTTTTTTTCTTCTCTCGTTTATTGTGTATATTTGCACAGCTTAAAAAAAAAATAAATAAAAAAATAAAAAAGAAAAAAAGGAAGGAATATATATATGTGTATAAATTAAAACTTTCCCCCCTCCATACCATTAATCTTTCATTTTTAAGTTTTAATTGTATGTAGGTTGTGTGTGTGACTTATTTATTTTGCAATTTTGAGAAATAGTTCCCAGTCGACCCTGATGAGCTTGGGAACGAAACCGGTTGGTCTGTTTGTGTGAGTTATCATTTTCATAATGCCTTTAAGAAACAATCCATATGTTTTCCTTGCAATACTACGGTTTTGCACCTCCAACAATTTATTTAAATATATATATATATATATATATATATATATATATATATATATATATATATATATATATATATATATATATATATATATATATATATATGCAGATAAGTTGGTTTTACGACTTGTTGGGTTATTTCATGTCGAATTCAGTCTAGGCCACAGAGTGAGGACCCATGTCTCTCCTCATTATCAATGCTCAACTAGGCATAGCTTGCAATTCATAAGTCTGCATGGCAGAGGCGTCTCATTTGGTGAGGATAGGGTTAAAGGCACCCAGAACCATATTGGCGCCTTAACGTGGAGTAATGGTTATGTTTGCGTAAAATGGATTTAGCGAACTGGTTTCAATTTCTGATCGGCTCTTTCTCATTCGCTATGCACTGATGAAAGAGATATGAATCCATCTTCTAGCAGTAGGTTAAATAGCAGAAAATGCTGAGTTTCTTTGTCCAGGTTGGCGGCCAGCGTAGGAGAAGAAATAATATAAAACTATACTATTTCTCCTTGATTCTGGAGGCTATCAGATATTCTATTTTAATTTTTAAAAAAATATTATCAGTTATATTTTAATTCTTCAAAATTATTATCAGGTATTTTATTTTTAAAAAAAAGTTTATCAGCTATTATATCTTAATTTTTTTAATTTATTATCAGATATTTTAATTTTTTTAAATTATTATAAGTTATTAATATTTATTAAAGTATTATAAGATAATATATATTTTTTAGATTATCAGGAATTATATTTTTTTATTTATTATCAGGTATTAAATTTGAATTATTTAAAATTATTATCAAGTATTATATTTTAAATTTTTAAAATTATTATTCAGGATTATATAGATTTTAATTATTAATCAAGTACTACATTTTAATTTTTATAATTATTATCAGATATTTTAATTTTTAAAATTATTATAAGGTATTAATATTTATTAAAATTATTATAAGATATTATATATTTTTTATAAGGAATTATATATTTTTTTTATTTATTATCGGGTATGAAATTTTAATTTTTTTAATTATTATAAAGTATTATATTTTAATTTTTTTAAATTATTATCCGATATTATATAGATTTTAATTATTAACAGGTAATATATTTTAATTTTAAAAATTTGATCAGATATTCTATTTGAAATTCTTTTGTCGGATTTAAAAATCGAAATGTGAAAATTACAATTAAACCATTCTTTTGCTGGGTATGTGAAGCGGGTGGTTGTGACCAATTCTTTATGCTTAACAGGAAGGGAAAAATGAAGACAGTAGGACCAAAAAACTCTTAATTTGTATCACAGCAGGAAATCCCTTTCCCTTCAAAAACGAAAAGCCCAACGATTTTCATTTTTGGAGGGAAAAGAACAAATTTGCTGTCACCTGGCTTTCCGTTAAGGAAAACGATGGGAAATTTCAGTTCTGCTTTCAAGATAAATTAACTTTAGAATTGAGCTTTTATAGTTGAGACACCGAAAAAGTTTGGTAGATGCGTTGACCTTTCATTTCTTTCTTTTTGAAAATCGCCTCAAACGTTTACCGTTCCCACAGAAACGAAGATAACAGAAATTCGATTTTCCGCCACTGAAATTCTTCTTTTGCAATTGTCTTATCGACTCATGAGTCGAAATTCCCCGAACTCTCTTCCCGACCAACATTATCCATCAAAGGCTATATCTAAAGATTTTTTCTGTGTAGGATCATATACCAGAGGTATGTTCGAAAGTTATCCAGCCATTTTGAATGTGCCAGGAATAGGGTGCTTCTGTATTAATTTACCTCATTTCTAACGAGTCTTGCGGTGATTTTTGTCAGTGCATCACATTATTCAAATCTGTCCATCTCCCATACAATCTAGAAGAGTTTCTTTGTAATTAATATGATAAAATCACTGTTGAAAGGAAGTCTGTAGGATGTCGAGTGTGGTTAGCGAAATCAATAATTATGGCGGTGTCAAAAATGTAGGTCTTTTCTGATAATCTAAAAGTTACAAAGATTAAAGCGATTTAAGATGTACTTTGCTTTGATTGGTCAAGGCTTACATAATACCTAAAATTTAAACCAATGAAAGCTCAAGGTTCGGACGAAGCATCATTAATAGACCAATCAACTGCAAATGTATAGTGAAGAGAAAAATCCATGAAATAAGTATAAAAGTGTGTACTTCTGTTATAAATGTATAAAGTGTCACTACTGACAGATGCATTTGAACATAGTTCGCCAGTGAGCAAACATAGGCGATCCCATTTTTGAATGAAGTAGACCACGTGGCTATAGAGGAAACGCGTAAGTAGAAAGTATCGTGACATCTAACGATCGTAATTCTAGTTTATCGTCTATTACTATTCGGATCTTTATTTCTATTCTATCCTCTATTAATATTCAGATCGCTATTTCTAGTCTGTCCTCTATTACTCTAAGGACCACTAATCTCTACTCTATTCACAATACTAATTTCTCTTTTAGAATCACGATACGGATTACTATTCGAGCGAGTATTATCGAGCAAACACTATAAGCGCGAGTGCTATTCGAGGGTGTCTGACTCCAGTATTATTCAACGGTGTACTATAGTTGCATCTGCGATTACAAAGTCTCTACTAAAAAGAGCATTACGAGTCAAACGAGTGTTCGTTGACATCACAAAAACTTTTCACTTATTTCGTTAACAGAAAATCACGCAATTTTTTAAAGTCTCATAAAACATGCAACTTGATAGAGAATTATAGCGAAGAAAACGGCGACTTACCTCATCAAATCAAGTGACAGCGCGTCGCGTGTAGCCTACGACGGAAAATGTGGCGAAAAAGAAAATTACTTACCAAAAGAAAAGGCCACGTATTCCGCATAATATGCTGAAGACGGAATATTTAAATTAGAAACATGTCAGTGGCAGGAGTCGTTATAAAAGTATTTTGATATGCAAAAATTGGGCGTCCTCTCTCAGTTGTCGACGAATGGAAAAACATGTTCGGTGGATAAAAGCAGTTAGTGTTCTCGAATCGGGGAGACATAAAATTAGTGTATTTTGGTTACCGCGTTCGTCAGAGAGAGAGTTATTTTTCTGACTGGTTACGTGCATTGGGAATTGTGAGATAGTACATGCGAATCGAGTTTTCGGTATTTCTTTCTGCCCCCGATATTCGAGTTTGATTTGTTCTCTGCGTTGGGAGAACCGAAGTTCATATTGAGCTAAAAGGACAGCGTGGTATATAAAAAAATTCCCGGACGAGTTATGTAAAAAAAAAACAAAAACAAAACAAAAAAACAACACCCTAATAGAATGTAAACTTTCATATCCGGAATCTCTCATATCCGGAATCTCTCATATCCGGAATCTCTCATATCCGGAATCTCTCATATCCGGAATCCCGCATTTCCGGATATGATTTTGATGTGTATATTTGTACTATTTGGGTGATATGTAACTGATTTGAAATTTCTGCTTTTCAGGAAATTTGGATAATTGTATATGCTTATTTCAACCTAATGGCTTGAATTGGTGCAAAAGATGATGGAAATAAGAGTAAAGGATGACAAAGAGACACATTTGCAACAAGATAGCAACGGGATGCATGATTGTGATGAAACCTGGATTAAAATTGAAAAAGCTATTGAAAAGTTTAGCAATTTTATGGAAAGAAAGCCAGCATTCAGTCATAGACGATTTCAATAACGTACGCAGTTTTAAAAGCAAAATGAAATGCCACATAGGAGAACTGATATTACAAAACAGTTCAACACTATTATATATTTCCATCGAAATTTTTCTGTTTCTCAATGCAGTAAAATCCCTCATATCTGGAATCACACATAACCGGAATTCCTCATATCCGGAATCCCGCTTATTCGGACATGATTTTGATGTGTATATTTGAACTATTTGGGTGATATGTAACTGATTTGAAATTTCTGCCTTTCAGGAAATTTGAATAATTGTATATACTTATTTCACCCTAATGGCGTGGATTGGTGCAAAAGATGATGGGAATAAGATGAAAAGAACAACTTTGGAGTTATCGCAAAAAGTGGAAATTTTAAACAGACTAGACGCTAGTGAAATCTTTGTTGCCATATTTATCACAACGTTTCGGCCGTTGTACGCTCCGGCCTTCTTCAGGTGGTTGTGAGTTGTGAGTTCAATACCTGGTTAAGGCAGTGTAGAACTTGGAGAGGTGAATTAACAGAAGATAACTGATAGTTGAAATCCATTAGACATGGCACGTGGAACTAGAAACGTCTACCCCAGTGAGCGAAAATAAAAGGTTCAGTTCGACATTCAAACCAGCTGAAGAAGGCTGGAGCGTACAACGGCCGAAACGTTGTAATAAATATGGCAACAAAGATGAGGACAATAGTCCGAATAATGTAAAAAGTGTACATAATACTTCATCTCAGAAATATAGACAAAAAGCTAGTGAAATTTCATTGTAACTAATGGCTGAGTTCAACATAGGAAGGTCAATATTGTATTATATAAAATCTTCCAATGAAACTATTCTCCAGTGTTCACGCTGACACAATGAACAAGGAAATAAAAAAAAACATGATTTTGATGAAACCTGGACTAAAATTGAAAAAGGTATAGAAAATTTTGACAGTTTTATGGAAAGAAAGCTAGCATTCAAATAAGACGATTAAAATCACGCATGCAGAGAAAAGAAGCGTTTCTCGTTTAAAGAATTTCAAGAACCAAAGCAAAACGAAATGTGGAAAAAATTGACAATGACATGAGAAGGTAAAGAGTCTTCATGCAACTGCGATTAAAAATTCCTCGTTATATTATTTGTTTTGCATACGTGGCATACTTCATTAACATTACATACTTTATTTCATTTCCTTAAAATACGTGGCATACTTAATTTAATGAATTTTCATTAACTTTACATAATTTATTTCTTTTTCCTTAAAATTAATTCCGTTATATTTCACTCACCATTAGCTTATTTTGTTTACTGTAAAACATTGAAAATAAATGTTAAATCTGATTTCAGTTCTTTTATTTTAATCTAAATATAACCCCTCATATCCGGACTTTATAACCAATTCCTCATATCCGGAAGGCCTTCTTAGTCCGGTTGTCAGGGATTCTACTGTATAGGGAAACATCAGCGATCAGCTTGTTCGTTTTAGTGTCCCTCATATCCGGAATCCCTCATATCCAGAATCCCTCATATCCGGACTTTGTAGACAATTCCTCATAACCGGAAGGTCTTCTTATTCCGGTTATCAGGGATTCTATTGTATATTTATTTAGGTTTTAACATCATTTCCTATCCAAATAGTCAATCAACCAGTTCCAACTTTTGGCATCCAGCCTGGAAGTCGCTTTCTGTAAGCGAGTTGAAGACCTGCGATTCGCTCTGGATATCGGAAATGGTGTTAAAACGACATCATTTGAGCTGCATTTTCATTTTGGTTAGGAGATGGAAGTCCGCAGCTGTTACATCTGCCGAATAGTGCGGGTTGCGGAAGCGATACAATGTCGTTTTTGGCTATAAACTCACTTTTGAGGAGAGATTGGTGAAAGGGTGCATTGCAGTCGTAAAGAATCCAATTCTTCGCGCTCCTCAGATACGGTCACTTTCGCCGAACGTCCTTCCACAATCGCCTCAAAACACTGCAGTAGAACTCGTGATTAGCGGTCTGGACCTGGGAGGCGAATTCTTGTTGGATAATACCACGGATATCGAAAAATAATGAAACGATGAGCACGACAAAATTATAGGCTGCATCATACACCTGATGATAAAAACATAAATTTCACAACTTGCGAAGTGAACACAGTGATGTCACACGTACGATGGTGCTTGAAGGTCTTCCTAACCGAAACGCTCCTCTGTGGCGAAATCGGTAAACGCACGTCAGGCTATATGACGGTTCCGTATAGGATACAGGTTCGATTCCTGTCGGAGGACGCATATTTTCTATGATAATTTTTCGGACATTCAGGTCGGTAAATGTCGTTCATACTGTATATTATAAGCATAGCATGAACTTAAAAATAATTGTCGGACTTTATATATATATATATATATATATATATATATATATACACACACAAACACACGGTGGAGTAGTGGATTGCAGTTCGGATTGAGGAATTGGAGAGCTATGGTATTAGTCCTGTTCTTCTTCCCCCACCCCAGAAAATAGCACGACATACTGGGTTCTATAGCCTTGGATGGCAACTGGTCTACGAGAAGGACAACTCTGAATTCAAAACCTACTTATCTACCCAATTCAAATATCTACTATATATATATATATATATATATACTATCTCTACTATGTATACATGTATGTAGCTTGGATATGCGGATGATGTAATGATAATGGCTCTGTATTTTTAAACGGAGAGCCGATTTCCAATTTCAGTAGGTTTCGATATATTCATTGACGCGGAAATGCCCTTAGGAAAGGTTAGAATTCACATCTTCTCTCACAGCTATGGGTTAATTAGTAAGACTTGTATCACTAAATTATTATTAACTGCAAAAATATTCTTACAATCTAAAAATATTTTCTGGCTTTAAATAACCTGCAATGGGTTGATAAGTCGTAAAAAAACGTATCAATCAATCCACCGATTCTATAAATTTGATTGTGAAAAATGATGATGTAAATATTCATAAAAACGTGTTCTACATTATTATAAGAAAGTTACAGAAAAATAGTATAGTACTGATTGTTCTGTTTTTATTTTCAACCATTTGTTCTCGTTAATTAAACGATTTACAATGCATAAATAATTTTCAAAGTTAGTACCAATTCCTCTATCTAAAATGATACACAAAGACTAAAAGAATATCTTCCAAATCGTATTCATTACTTTTTGCTATGTGCCGACTTAGGGCTTTAATTTCATTCAGTGTGCCAACAGCATACGTATTTCCATACAAGTCAAGGTCAATAAACCTGTTCTACAATATACTTTATATACTAATATATAGTATATATAATTTAGTATATATTAAAATTGAAACAGCTAAATATCTTTGCTTTGTAGTAGTTACTGGTTCAGACTTCGTGATGTCATTTGCAGCTGCGTGCCATTGGAAATTGCTTGGCCTGCCACATGTGTGACACGCGTGCCGTTGGTTGCCGACTCCTCTATACCAACAAATAGAGTACTTAGAATAGAGAGAGTACTTTGTGATGTCATTTGCGGCTGCTTCCACTGAAAATTTTCCATTATCATCTCCAAAAACAAAAATCTTCTTACAAATTCGACTGTGATAAATATTGCTGTAAACATTCATAAAAACGTATTATCCATTATCAAAAGTGTAAACTGACAACAAATTTACAGGGAAATAAATAATTTTCGAAAGTTAGTGTCTGTTCATCTATCTAAAATGCCACCCAAAATATCAACGAATAGAAAAATATGCCCCAACCTCTTCTCCTCCTGCCTATGGGTTAATTAGTAAGACTTTTGTTATGGTCCGCTTCCTTGTACCACGGTGATAGTCCAAGGTAGAACCAATAAAGAATAACTCGAACACAGGTATGGAATAACACATATATATTACAAACAGGAATATATACAGAGAAGTAGAAGTGTTAGCATGAACAATCAGGTTTAGTAGAGAGAACAATGTAGTCTCGACCAGTATCACTATTCCAATGTCTTGCAGTAATTGTCTGAACGACGACTGTTTCGGACTGCCTCTGACTCGACTCTTGACTCGACTTGAACTACTGACTCAACTTGAACTACTGACTCGACTTGAACTACTCCTGAGGTGCAGTATTTATTAAGTATGGAATAGTCCATTATTATTATTATGGGTAAGACCCCATAAAAACTTTAATTACGAAACGGTTACTTGCATTTTTCGGAATGTTATTTATATTATTTCAAACCGAACCCTTTATTACCTCCACCGGGGTTGATTGTTCTAGTTTCGCGTGCCATGGCTCTTCCAGATGTATCAGTTATTTCCCTTTTAACTCAACTCTCCAAAGATTTACAAAAACATATTTGATGGTATTAAAACCTATTTTTACATTTTCATAGTGTTTTGACTCCAGTTTGGTGGAGGAGCTTAATTATTTGCCCATAGATTGGACCCTAACAGGTGAACAGAACTTCTTATAATTTCTAAATATTTTTGGGTTTTAAATAACCTGCAAATGACTAACAAGCCGTAGAAAAAAAATCAATCAATATAAACAGACAAATTAGGAATATTCTGAACTTGTAGAATTCTTCTGAGAGAGACGGATATGAAATATGATAGGCCTTGATCTGGCATCTAGTCTACAATCGCTGTCCCTCTGTCTCTTCTACAAGTATATTCACAGCAACTGTTCCGACGAGCTACTTTCCCTGGTTCCCAGACTGCATGAATTTAAGCGGGCTACCAGTCTGGCATCTCGGTCCGATCCTTTCACTGTCGAAACGGTTAATTGTAATCGTTTCTTCTACTCGAACAGCTTCTTCTCTCGCACTTCCCCTCTGTGGAACTCCCTTCCGCTTACTTTCTTCAACGATGACTAAAATCTTCAAATATTCAAGTGTAGTGTCAATCAACATTGACACCCTAAGCTTGTTCCCTGTCCATCTCCTTAGCCTTTCTTCAAACATGACTCTTTACACTTGTTCTCAATCCTAGTGGCACTCCCGCCTTGCTTGGGGTGAATTGCTTAAAAAAAGAAGAAAATAGAGATCAATCGTTTTGCCACCTTGCATCTTGGGGGAAATACTTATTTGGTTTGGTTGTTTTTATTTTGCGTCATATTCACCTCTAATGGTTAGTTAATGTCGAAATCTAAATAATTTTTCTGCAATTTTCATTTTTTATGTCTGGAGATAATAATGGTTTTAGTGATATATATCTTACTAATTAACCCATAGCTGAGGAGATAATAGGTGGATTCCTGAATTTCGTAAGTGTATTTGTGCGTAACTGAATATAACGAACCCAACTGGAATTCGAACTCGGTTCTCCGATTAACAAATCCTAGCCATTATACATCATACTACACGCACATCCAAGCCTAAGGCCTCTGATATTCCCAAGCCTTCACCTATCTAAGTATTGACCACGCTCGACGTTGCTTAACCTCGGCGATCGAACGGAAACCAGTTTTTCTACATGATCTGGCCGTAAACGTGATGGAGTGGTAGCGGGAGCTGAACTGAATGTAATTCTTCACCTGCCGACCTTCGTAAACGTTTTTGAATTTTATGAAGGCTGGAAAAAGATTATCTCCAGTCCAGATATAGCAACAACAGTCCATTTAACTGCGTACTGAGGAAACGCCCACCTCATATTATTCTCATGAACTTAAAATAAAATGGTCAGATTCAAACGACAAAATAAAATGGAAATGCTTGTTCACGAACTGCGATGCGATCAGGTCGTCCTATCTTGTCGTTCTATCGTCCTATCTTGACGTTTCTTCAGTACAAACAATATTAGTCTGACGTAGTAGCCGTTTTAATGGCTGCCTTTGAAAAGCAAGCCATACAAGCAAGACCTCATTACTGATCCAAAACTAATTAAAAAAATTAAAATTAAAATAAATAAAAACTAGCAATTTTGTCACGATGAAGGCAGGATATTTCTATTCACGAATCAAGCAGTAAAAAAATATGCATAGAAAAAGGAGACAGGCGGTCGGCTGTTTTATTTTCAACCCGCTGTGTTTTAATCATAATTTTACAATAGAAAAAAAAAATTCAACCGAAGCAAGGCGGGAATGCGACAAGTGCGCAGAGTGGGTACAGAGAATGAAAGCAAAAAAAAAAAGAAAAAATAAAGACTGAGAATAGGGAGGATTGAGGAAAGAACAAAGTATTAACGGGATTCAAGGAGACAGAAGATGATATACTTGTAGAAGAGACAGATGTTGCATTTAAATTTTTGAATATTGGAGTTATCAGAGAAGCAATGAAACGGAAGGGAGTTTCACAGGTGGGAAGTGCAAGAAAAGAAATTTTTGGGGTAGAAGTGGCGGTTGAATTTAACTATATTAACAGTAAAACTGTGGGACCTATATGCCCATCTAGAAGCACGCTTAAATTCACGGAGTCTGGGGAACAAGAGAAAAAGGCTTGTTAAAGCAACTGCCATTAAAGTATTTGTAGAAAAGACAGAGGGAATCCACGTTGGTGAGAAACTGACTGAAGTCGAGATTCTTGGTCAGGATCAATTATATTGCAGAACCTTCTTTGGGTTTGGATAAGATGTACAGCAGGAGCACCAGATCAGATTTAGCAAAAGTCTTCAATGCACGAACCAATGGTAGATTTGTAAATGTACAAGATGGATTCTGATGTGTCTCACAGTGACCCAACTTTCCTTGCAGTAGATGCAGCTATTGATTTGATGTAGTCGCTCCTCTTCAAGTCAGTGGGAAGCGTGAGGCCAAAAAGGCGGAGAGTATTATTCTCCTTGAGTCCTGCGTCAGCCATGCTGATGCAGCAGGCTGAAAAAGGTTCTCTGCCTGCCATCAGCCTGGCTAATGCTAGGCTATCGGCCTGGCTCACGCAACACACTATTTCAGATAAATTGTAACCGGGAATATCTGGAAGTCATTTCAATTAATAAGTTCCTTATTACCGTATATACTCGTGTATAGTGCGAGTTTTAGTTATTAGTTTTTATACGCAAAAAATAGAGGGTCGCGCTATACATCGTTAGTTTTTTTGAAGAGGTCAAAAATCATTATTTACATTATTCGGACTATTGTCATCTTTGTCGCCATATTTATCACAACGTTTCGGCCGTTGTACGCTCCGGCCTTCTTGAGGTGGTTGGAATTTCGAACTGAACCCTTTATTTCGCTCACTGGGGCAGACTGTTCTAGTTCCACGTGCCATGTTTAATGGATGTCAGTTATCATCTATCTCCTGCTGATTTCCCTCTGAAAGTTCTCCACTGCCTTAACCAGGTATTGAACTCACACTTTTTGGGTCCTGTCACTGGATCTAACCAACGCCTTTGCAACTTTGTTAATATCATTGCTTTTCTGTGTCACTCCTTATTACTGGTTCTCATATTGTATTTATTTCTATGCTTGGTCCGCTCAGGAGATTTTTGTGGCCTAGCATATGTGTTGATTCCTTAAGTTTACGAATTTTTATATTCCTTATAAAAATAGACAGACTCTGTTAAAAATCATGTATTTTCGGTGACCAGTTGCCTATACGCAGGTACATTTTTCTGGGAGGGACTTAAAATTCATACAAAATAAGGAATACATGTATACGAGTACATATACACTTATATCTGTTCATTGTTATTAATAAAGTAGTGCTAAAATGGTGAAGTTATTTATTGTTTCTATTTTTAAGGTATTAAATATGCTTGATGGGGTCAATAATATTTGCTGTTTGGATTTTTATACATACTTGTATATATTAATATACAACCTAGCGTGTCACACAAACACACACAAACACACATATATATATATTTTTTTGTGTGTTTTGAACAATAAAAATGTTGAGAAATTAAAAACTTAAAATTTTCACACACACTGAGTTGTATATTAATATTTTTTTGTTTTATTATTTCAATTAGGTTTCTCGACTAGTTTCGGCCATCATCAGGAGAAAAAGAATCCCTGCTTGTAAGTAGCAGTGAATGAATGACTACAGGAATGAATGACTTTCTGAAGAAAATGAAATTCATCTGTAGTTTTCATTTGCTTTTTTTAAAAAAAATTTTTATTATCGTAAATTGTGGTCAGTCCTTGTGTTGATCAAACGGTCTGTTTTAAGTTGTTATTTAAGATAGAGGCTGGATGGATTCATGCTGCTCTGAATTCCCTTCGTCATTTTGAGAGTTTTATTGGTTCCTGGAAAGGGGATGTCTCTGCGTTAAGTCTGTGTTATCGTTGGGTTCTTCCGGGATTGAGCGAGTATGATGTTCGTAAGTGTGTATATTAGTATGGGTGTGTGTATAAGTGTGACGCCTCTACACCTCCGCAAGCATGTCTCTTTTGTGGGTGAGAAATTTGAGCAGGGCCTGATTTGTGGGGTTATATATTAATTTTATCTATGTTATATATATATATATATATATATATATATATATATATATATATATATATATATATATATATATACACGAGTGTGTGTATATAGTATATACCCCCATACACGCACCGCTCGCACGCTACACACACGTGCATATATGTAATTGTTAAATAGTGCGTATGTAATTAAAGTAGGTGTATATACCATGTTATCATTCATTTAAGGTTTCATTTTTATTTTTATTCATATTTAATATTTAACAGGTTATTTTTTTTTGTCGTGGTGTTATAAACTGAGGTATTAATAATGGGGTGTTAGGTTTCACCCTTTTTCCGTGTGTGTCTCTGCATATACTTACATTTACATGTACACACCCTCATATCTTTAATATTTGTTCGTTTATTTACTTATTAATGAATTACGTTTATATTATATTTACTTCATTTATTTATTCATGTATTTATTTAAATTTTATATTATGTTTATTTTATTTATATATAATTGTCCATTTTCAAAGATGGCAAACTATTATTTATTTTTTCTTGTTTAAGAGTTTATTTTTTTCCCCAGAGCCACATCATGTCTACTTCAGATTTCCATTTCCATTCCCCATTTTTGCCGAGGCCACATCACTGGAATAATGTACGACCAAGTCAACTCACCATTAAGACATTATTTCACTTGTCTATATCTTCTAATATGTACTGTGTTTGCTGCATGAATAAACTATTGTCTAATTCTATTTTCTGTAAATATGTAACTAAGTGTTTCTTTTGTCTTGTATTCACCTATATATATATATATATATATATATATATATATATATATATATGAATGTTACTATATTGCAGGTATAGTAATGCTATATTGGGATGGTAAGATAACTTTATCACCGCCAGCCATTCTAATATCCGTAAAGAGGAATAGTGTCGAAATACATAATTACTTTCCGAAGACAAGGAAAACAAAATATCCTATCATTCTCTGACGATTTAGTAAACAGACCAATTATTGCTAATTTTTTTCTCTAAGCATAATTTTTAATCTATACAGTCAATAGTCCATTGTGCTGCTCCTTTTATAATTTCATATTTGATTTTGGTAGGTATATTGTTTTCTTTTTAGCTTCATATGTATTTTGATAGGGTTGTATTGTTTCTGTAATTTTTTCTTTCCAAGAACATTTTATGGTTATCTTCCTTTAAAGGATTTTTTTCTGTGGCGCCTATGTAATTGTTTTCGTCTGTGTTAATGTTATTGGTCAGATAGTTTTTATATTATGTTAATTGTTAAATATTTATTGTTTAGTGAGCAATTTTCTTTGTTACTGCAATTACATTTAATGGCGTTATTTTGCTGCTTCTCATCGTTATCGTTTTTGTAATTATTATTAGTTTTGTTGAGTATTATTTTTATTGCGTTTAGTTATTATTTTTTCCATGTTATCCATGCAGCTGTAAGTAATTTTCATTGACTTTTTGTTGATACTTTTGATAATTTGCTCTTTTTTAGGAAGTGTTTGTCAATCATTTTAAAGAATATTTTACCTATTTTTGTTTTTAAAGTATTATTGCAGGAAGGGGGATTGAACCAAATTATATTTGTTTTTTTTTTCTCTTGCTATTGTCTGAATAGTTTTCTTATTGTTTGAATATTCGCTGTTTCTTAGGGACGATTCATGATTTTTTAGTTTTTATTAAATAATTTTAGGCTACTATAATTTGTTGAAATTCTTTTATTTATAGTTATGGGTATTTGTTTGAATACGTTAGGGGCTTAGAATTTTTGTTAATTTTTGTATACTGGTTTGTTTGGTTTGGTTTTCTGTATGGTTTGTAGGTTTTGTTATTTAATTTGAATTTATATCTGAGAAATTTGCTATTTTGTTATTGGGATTTTATATCTATTGTAAATCCTAAGGTTCTTAAGTTTTCTTAATTATTTCTTGTTTTGGTTTTTCTGTAGGTCTCGCTGATGCTGTTACTTAGAATTAATAGCCCGTCGTCACTGTATAGACCTATATCTTTTTTAATAATATTTGTTAATTTTTTTGATTATGTATATGTCTATAAGTTCGCATAAAAATGCATCATCAAAGCCACCCATTGTTACATCAAAGTTATTATTATCATTATTGTTCTTATTAGGGACCTTTTTGACCATATATTTATTGCGGTATAATATTGATTAATGTTTGATCATATTTATATCCTCATTGGGGAAAGTCATGTATTGTTTTGCGAACTTTAGTGCATTGTTTAGTGTATTCCCATTAAAACATGTGTAGAAAACCGTTATGTCTTAATGTATGAAGGAACAGTTTTCGCTATTACTAATGTTATTAAACCAATTGATTGTTGCTTTTGTGTTTTTCTATTGGTTTATGCTTAGGGTTGTTCGTAGTTTGAAGCATTTTTAAAAATTTGTTTGCTTATTTCCCAACATTGGGTTTTGTGAGGTTTAATAATCTGCATGTTGGTTCGGTTGTAAAATTTTCCTCATTGTCTTTTAATTTAATAAATGGTTCTACTTTTGCAAGTTGTTTTTTCTGTTGTCTAATTTTAGTTTAGTGGCTATGTTTATAGCTTCTTTTTTATATTACTTTCTAATTCGGTGTTAGTTGTTTTGTAAAATTTAGTGACTTCATTGTCAACTAACTTATTGTAATTGTTGGTTTCTATTTTATAGATTATCCTGGATTTATCAGCTTTTATAAATAAATTTTTGGACTTGTTTATCGTTTTTGATATTTTCAAATCTTTTTTCGGAATTGCTGTTGGATTTCCTTCTTTACAAATTATTGGTTAAGTTTGTTAAGTCATTTTTAAAAGCAATGACGTCGTTTTATTGTAGCGAGCAAATTGTTGATGTCAATCAAATTTCTTAATATTATTGTTATTATAAGTGTTTTGTGGTTGTTAGAATTTTCATTGTCTTTCTTAACGAAAGAAGAGAGAATAATACATAAAATGGGTAGAATAATAAGTTATATTCTTAGTTCCATAGATATCAATAGACTATATTGATAATTAGATATATGTAAAATGAGATTTACAGTTTTCTTGATACACGAAAATATATAGCCGTAAGTATCAATATGACGGTTAAGATTATACTCATATAAAGGTCTATATTGTTGCCACGTGTAATAGAAAGTCTACCTAATCATTAATTTATTCCACTCACACTATGATACGCTATAAAAGGTATATATATATATATATATATATATATATATATATATATATATATTTCAAGTGATTTCTGTATATCTATCTATCTATCTATCTATCTATCTATCTAATCTATCTAAGTACATGAGCATTAGATGAATTTTACGTGGACAGTTAAATTGAAAAAGGCAAACTGAAACTGATAATGATTGACAAGTTATTTTTGAAGAATAGACAAAATCTTACTAACAAATGTGCGTCAATATCAAAAGACAAATTCGTCTGAAACTTTGCGACTGTAAATATATATATATATATATATATATATATATATATATATATATATATATATATATAATATGTAAATGGATATATATATATATAATTATATATATATGCATATATATAAATACATATATACGTATATTTATATTCCCACACATATATACGCATACATATGTAATTACGTACATATGTACATATCGAATATAAATGTCTGCATACGTTTATATATGCATATATATTATACATATCTTTATATATATATATATATATATATACATATGTATATTTTTTAAGCAAGTATATGCGTTTGTATTCAGACATTTTAAGGCATAAGTTAGTAATTTTGCAACTTTTATTGCAAAATTATATACACACACACACACACACACACACACATATATATATATATATATATATATATATATATATATATATATATATATATATTAAGAGAATCATGTTTCTTCAATCGTTCATTAATATAAGTATACCGAAAACAACTTTATATTGACACAAAGTACATATTTAAAATTATATTTATATAAATATCCCCGTATATAAAGTATCCACATGTATGTAGAAACATATAAAAAGACATGTATCGCATATCTACATTCAGATGAACTCCATGTATATTCATATATATATATATATATATATATATATGTGCATGTGAGTGTGTACTTGTGTATGTCTGTGGGTCTATATGTATATGTGTGTATATGTGTGTGTGTATACACATATACACTCTACAGTACTTCTGACTAAAAAAACATATAAGAAAAAAGGAAGCGTGATGTCAATTCAGCTGCCTGTTTTAGCGGTGAACACTGTCGGCCATTTTGTTTTGCTGCAGGCAGAGAACGACTAATGACTTTGAACAAGAAGTCGTAATGAACCCAGAAGAGCAGGAAACGGTAGGCGGAAACAAAATGGTAACTTGGTCGTAGATGGAAGGAGAAGTGATATGGGAAAATGGAAAAGAGGGCGTGTTGAGAAACTGTGATTTTATATGCATAGTAACGGTAGAATGAAAAGCAGAAAGAAAAGAATAAGAGTTGATAGGTATGTTAGAATCGTATTGATTACATGGTATGCACGGCCGAGCAAAGAGCTGTTTGACAAAGCAAAGGCTTCACGTGTGAAATATGCAATGAACATCATAGTGATTTATAACTGCATCTATTCCATGAAGATATTTGATCTATCTATCTATCTATCTATCTATCTATCTATCTATCTATCTCAGACTGTTCGTTTTCTATCTATCTATCTATCTATCTATCTATCTATCTATCTATCTATCTCTGTTCGTTTTCTATCTATCTATCTATCTATCTATCTATCTATCTATCTATCTATCTATCTCAGTCTGTTCGTTTTCTATCTATCTATCTATCTATCTATCTATCTATCTATCTATCTCAGTCTGTTCGTTTTCTATCTATCTATCTATCTATCTATCTATCTATCTATCTCAGTCTGTTCGTTTTCTATCTATCTATCTATCTATCTATCTATCTATCTATCTATCTATCTATCTCAGTCTGTTCGTTTTCTATCTATCTATCTATCTATCTATCTATCTATCTATCTATCTCAGTCTGATCGTTTTCTATCTATCTATCTATCTATCTATCTCTATCCATCCATCTATCTATCGTTATCTATCTATCTATCTATCTATCTATATATCTATCTATCTCAGTCTGATCGTTTTCTATCTATCTATCTATCTATCTATCTATCTATCTATCTATCTATCTATCTATCTATCTCATCCATTCTGCTCGTTATCTATCTATCTATCTATCTTTTCATCTATCTATCTATCTATCTATCTATCTATCTATCTCTATCTCAGTCTGCTCGTTATCTATCTATCTATCTATCTATCTATCTATCTATCTATCTATTATGTGAACTCTTTTTCGAAAATAACAGTCTGAAACGAATTATTTGAAAAAACATTTAATTGAATTGTAAATTGTTTGAATGAAAAATTAACCGAAAGGTCTATAGGTTACCCAGAGCGAGATACCTAATAAAGACAGGAGAGCCCAACGATCGAAATATTGTCATAACACCAATACAGATGAGGACAGTGCTCCAAATGTAAATAGTGTAAATAATGATAACACCTCACTCCAGAAATTCAGACAGAAATTCCTATCTCCGTGTATTCATATCTATCTATCTATCTATCTAAGTCTGCTCCCATCTCTATCGCAGTCTGTTCGTTATCTATCTATCTATCTATCTATCTATCTATCTATCTATCTATGTCTTTTCGCTATCTATCTATCTATCTATCTATCTATCTTTTTCTCGCTCTCTCTCTCTCTCTCTCTATATATATATATATATATATATATATATATATATAGCTAGCTGTACTGAAATCAGGACTTAGCGACCTAACTAAGTACTTATCTTAGTGTATGAGCGTGTATATATGTGTCTGTCTATCTACATATATATCCTTGTATCTTAACAATCTTGATACACATTTCTTTCGTGCGGGGGACATAGGAATACTTGGGTAGTTATCCATGTGCATGATTATCCCACCAGGGGTTATCGGCCCCAAACCTCTGATAAATGTATCTGTCTCGGAGAAAGTATACTCTGCTGTAACATTTGCTAATACGGATTCTCGTATCTACTTGACCCTAGGATTCTTAACAAGGTTCCTACGACACGTTGCCATGTTGCGCAAGCTGTACACGACTGTAATCTCAGAAATGACATTTCGACATCTTCAGCGTTCTGAAGTCAGGTGGTGATTTCGATGTGGCAACAGGAGTAAAGGGCTGGTAGCGTAGGCATTGGTAGCCTTTGGTAGATTTGCCAACCTATTAAGGCAGAGTTTGCACTCGGTTGCTGCAAAGGTGACGAAGAAACCCCGTTTAAAATCAAATATCTGGAAGGATCTAGAAAAGTATCCTAAACCAGTGCTTCTCTAAGTGGTGGTCCGTGGACCGGTGCCAGCACACGAACTATCAGCTACTAGTACGCGGCCAGTATCCATGCCATGGTAAGGAAACATTTGTAACGATTAGTTTATATAATTTTTGTTTCTTTTGTGTTAATAAATTGCTTATTTTTTTTATTATTTTTATATGTTTAGATATTGAAATATTTTTTGAAAAAATAAATGGAAGATAAAAAATAGTCAACTTTAATTATCTTCATTGTATATACCGTTTCAGGTATAAATTAATATTATCACGAAATATTTTAGGTACTTGACACATTGAGAGAAAAAATACCGATCCGCCATATCAGATAGTTTGAGAACCGCTATAATAAACGTTGACTGTTTTACTGAGTGTGACCAGTAACATAAAGCGCACGAAATTAAACGATAAAAACCGAAAATTAAACCCAAACTTAACATCTCTTAGTGGAATGCTCATTAACGGCCCAGCAAGCTTGTCTCCTGTTCAAAGAACCGTTTTTTTAGAGAACCCGGTCGCCCTGGCGTTGATATTGCTGTTTTATCTGAGTCCTGCCATTCTATCGACGTTCAAATTAAATAGCACGGCGATGGCTTCACTTTCTTCCGGAGAAGGTAAGCAAATAGATGAGAGACTCGTGTGAGGTTTGATGTACGACCAAAATCTGTTGTCTTGATTGAGACAGCTATTATTTGGCACAAGCGATAGACTCATGACATCTTGGTTACCACCTAGCCGTTATTTGGAATGATGCGTTAAAATGTGCTTACTTGCCTTAGATGATATTGACAATTCCTCATCCTACGAATTGCAGAGATGTTACTTTCAATATTTTCTTTGGATTGATATCATCATTTTCTTAGGGGAGTTTTATGCTTGTCTTGGAAATCTGGAATTTCTTGGGGGTACGGAATAGGAAGAAATAATTATAATGGTCAGGCGTTTTTTGAAATGTGCACATCGATTCTGCTTCACATTTCGAGTACACAATTAAAAATAATATTACCATATAACGTCCTGGGTTTTTAAGATCCAGTCAGTGACACCTACTGGATTACAATGGTCCTCAAATGCGACATGCAGTATTTCTCACAATGTAAGACATCTCCCAGGTCCGACTTGTTAGATCGAAAATTAAATGGCAAAATGCTATTGGTCATTAAGCCAGTTTGCTTTAAGTCACATTGCTGTGAAGTTATAAAAAGCGCTTGGATATTTCAAATCTCCATTCAAAGACACTCGACAAGCTATGCTAGCTCGAATTTGTTGTAGAGTGAACGAAAATTTTTCTTCCTCCGTATGAATCCGAATACGTTCGTCGCCAAGTGTTGTATATGGCGAACGAATTTTTTCTTCCGTATGAGTTCGAATCCTGGTCGCCAAGTGTTGTAGAGTAGTTTCACAGTGGAGGCTTGTATTTCACTAAGTCGATCCTAAAATAAGTTCGACGTACAAAACGTTTGGAACTTGATATAATAGGTAATGACGCAGTAATCTAGTTGGGGTGGCTGATACTTTAATATCCGACTAACTGTCGTCCGACATCGACTGACTGACCAACTCACTGAGCGACTGGCGACTGACTCGTTACTATTACTACTACTACTTATTATAGGTGGGAGAGTCTATTAACTATAGAATAGGTGTGTTCCACTATAACAGAATTGAAACTCTGGTTCATTCAAGTAGCTGGAAAGAAGCTCATGATTGTATCTACAAGGGACAAAAAATCGGGCTAGTTTCCGCGTAATTCTACGTAATTAGATTGATGATATAAATATCAAGGCACGAGAACATGGCATCCCGTACCACTTATGAAGACAATTCAAAGATGCAAAGCTCAATGCTTAACGTAGCGTGAATTGGAAGACACCTGGTGATTTGACTAAGCCACAGAAAAGGAGACAGTTGCACACAATAAGAATAATAAAGAGCTATACAATCGCATGAAACAGGTCTTTGTCGTAAGAATGGCCACAGTTACGTCTCTCAGATCAAAAGATGACACAAGGCTCCTCGTCTGCTAGGAATTTTTAAGAGACGGAAAAAACGCTTTTCGGATCTGCTCACCAGGGATAGCTATGTGGACCAATGTATTCTTAACGAAATTTAGTAAAACCCCATCATCCAATCTATGAATGATTCTCTCAACTTGTAGCAAGTAAAAACTTTTTTTTTAACAAGTTAGAGATGAGAAAAGTCTAGTCTTTTTTTTTTTAAAGCGTTTCATCCCAAGCAAGGCGGGAAGCCACTAGCACGCAAGGGGTTACAGAGAGTTGGAGCGAGAGCAAATAGGAGTGATAGAGGAAAGGATAAAGAGAAGGATAGGGGATAGATCAAGCCATCTGAAGACGTCAATTGACATTATATTTGAATAGTTGGAGATTATAGCTATCAGGGAAACAGAAAAACGGGAGTGAGTTCCACAGGCGAGAAATGCGAGACATGAAGCTATTGAAGTAGAATAGACGGCTATATTTAACAGTTTTGATAGTGAAAGGTGTGAGAGAGATGCCAGCCTAGTAGAACGCTTAAATTCCTGAAGTCTGGGAACCAGCGAAAGCAGCTCATCAGAGCAGTTACCATGAAAGTATTTGTAAAAAAAAGACAGAGGGAGGCGACGGCACGTCTGTGAGAGAGCGACTGTAGACGAGATGCCAGATTAGGGCCAATTACATTGCATATCCGTCTCTGGATCAATCAAGAATCTTGAGACAAACAGAACGGACACCGGACCATATATGGCAGCAATACGCCATGCAAGGGCGAGTGGTCGATTTGTAGATTTGAAGGATCGTTTGCTAAAGTCCTTTGGTATGACATCGATCGCTTGGCTGATATATCGCGTTGAATCTTCCTGAACATCTTTAATACTGGGATAATTCCAAAAGACGGGAGAGATGCGATCATTATACCATTGTGCAAAGGGAAAGGTACAATGTTGGCGAGTTATCGTGGTATCGCTTTATTTTCGGCCGCGGGTGAAATACTAGGGATGGATATTTACTGTCACATCTAAATGATCACATTGTGGATACGATATTGCCAGAGTCACAATATCGCTCCCGGCCTCAGAGGGGAAAGTTCGATATGATTTTCACATCGAGACAAATCTAAGATAAATCGTATGAACAAAGGAAAGATCTTATAAAAGACTTCGATGTTAGAAAACATTCTTACGGGGAAGATCTTGAAACGCTTAGACTGTCCTCGCTATTTTGAAAATATCATCATTACATGATGACATAGAGATATCAGTTAGTGACATATTTTCAGGCGTCCTGGGTATGACGATAAACTACATAAGGCAGCAAGGCCTCTGATGAGGAGCGTGGAACCACCACTTAATTACTGTTGTTCCTAGGTCTACCTTAGGATTATTCTTGGAGCGATAGAAAAAGCCGACATATTTTCCAGCATCTTATAATCGAACATTTCCTATACCTTATCGGCTTATTGATTAGTGGTGAGAAAATAAAACTTTAGTGTTACGCATAATTAACAACCGGCAAATATTGATAGCATGATTCACACCAAGAATCACCTGACGGTCTTAATCGAACTTAAGGAACCATTGTCTGTGAAAGAGAAATGATGATACAGCCCAGATGATTCCAAAATATACTTTGCTCTCAGTAGCACATCAAACCATCAGAGAAGCCAGATGCATCAGTGGATTGGTTTGTTTTACGGCATATCAACCTCAATGGGTTATTTAATGCCGCCAACATTTTTAGTATAGATTCGTATAATAGAGTATGTATTCTTTGGTTCAGATTGGTTTGATTTATTTTGTTTTACGGCATATCAACCTCAATAGGTTATTTAATGCCGACAACATTTTTATTAATGGTAATTTTTCAAAAAATGTATAGCAGGTAATATTTCATTTTTCAAAAATATATAACTGGTAATAATGTATTGCTGGTAATTTTTTTTTATAAAGTATTTCTGGCATAAAAACATATTTTTATATTTTAAGTTTTTTAACCCCAGTTTGGGGGTTAACTCTTTGTCTATAGCTGGGACCCTATCAAGTGCTACCACCCCAGGTCAGGGTGGACCTGGGAACACCATGAATTAAGAGGTGGTTCCATGCTTCTCAAAATCTCCCGATTAGAGGCCTTGCTGTTGAACGTAGTTTATCGTCTTACCCAAGACGCGAATGTAGTTTATCGTCATACCCAGGATTCATCCGTGGTTTGATTTCCTTCTAGCCAACAGGTGCAGATTCACTCTAAACACAGTATGTCTGTCTTCACGGGGTAAATAGAAGGTTAGGTCAGCTTCATTTAAAATGTGCACTCGTGGAAGAATTAGAGAAACGAAAGATATCTAAACACCCTGATGGAGAGAGGAAAAAAAAGAGTTTTACTCACTTCTGCTGGAGAAGTTGGTACTCTCTAAGTGTTACCAAAATAAGCTTTGTAGTATCTGCCATTTTAAAAGAACTGTCTAATTGATCTAGAATGCCTTGCAAGCTACCAAATGCAAAATCAGGCCTCAAAGGATATCGGTGAGTGCTACAACATAAAACCGGAAGTGAAACCAGCTGGACCTAGGATGCATAAACACAAAACACCCGGATGATAGGAAGTTCCGCAGCGTACGGCAACAAAACCTTCCTTTTTATTACACGGCGATTGGTGGGGGTGTTAAACTAGTTAGGTGGTAATGGTGCCTTTATATAGCTAATTCTTCGTTACATTATTTTTATTATTATTCTTTATGTAGGTATATAATTCCAGAAGATTCCCGTTAATGGTCTTCCCTTTAAAAGTGACGAAGACTGCGTCAAAAATAGCATTTTCTCTACTTTTCCTAAAGTAACTAAAATAAACTGTATACCTTTACTTTATCGGTTTAAAAACATTTTCCTAAATAAATGCTTGTTTTCAGATTTTTATAAACTTCTAAAATATGGTACATTTTATTGAAGGAAGCTGAATAAACTTCCAACCTTGTCTGAAGCAGTTCTCCTCAGGTTCTTGCAAGAAAAAGATCAAATATCCAAAGATAGTCAGAAGCCATAAACATAATATTACAAATAAAAATTCATCAATCACCGTTAGAAAACTTATACAAGATATTTTAAATGTCTTCAACGAGAAAAGAAAAAATGAATATATTTGAGCTTCACTATTCAGAAGAATATCTAAGAGGCCAACATATGTTGTTTTTTTAATCATTTCACCCCAAGTAAGACGGTTAAAAGCCACTAGTACTCAGTGGGTTACAGGGAGTGAAAGTGAGTAAAAAGACTGAGGGAAGATTGAGGAAAAAAAAAAGAAACAAAAGATGGCCGGGGTTCAAGAAGATAAAAGATGGTGATTGACGTTGTATTTAAATTTTTGATGATTGCAATTATTATGGAAGCAAGTAAACGGAAATGAGTAATATAGGCGGGAAGTATGAGAAAAGAAACTTTTGGAGTAGAAGTGGCGGTTGCATTTAGCTATTTCAAATGCAAAGAGGTGAGACCTAAATGCCAATCTAATAGCACGCTTAAATTCCTGTCACCAGAGAAAACATCTCGACAGAGCAGTGGCCGTTAGAAAAGAATGGGAAGCCACACCACGTCGGTGGGAAAGTCGAGATGCCAAATTTTGGAGAATTTTCCCAAGAACCCCGAGATGAATAGCACAGGCATCAGACTAGATATGGCAGCTGTATTCAATTCGAAGACGAATGGTATATTTGTAAATGTGTAAAATGAACTCATGATGACAGAGTGACCAAACTTTCCTTGCAGTAGATGCAGCAATTAATTCGATGTAGTCGCTGCACTTCAAGTCAGTTGAAAGCGTGAGACCAAAAAAGCATACTATGTTGCTCTCCTCGGGTCTAGCGTCAGCCATGCTGGTGGAACGGAGAAAAGGTTAGTGAAAGCAGTTTAGTTTTGGAGGCATTAATATTTAGAAGCCATTTCTTACTCCAGTTAACCATTGATTGGAGGTCCTTTTCAAGAAGCAGCAGCAAGGTTTATTTTGTCTGCTCTGTCGGATTTGTTGTTGAGACAAGTGTAAATGGTTGTTTTATCTGCATAAATACTTAGTTGGGAAGTGATGGCGTCAGGAAATTATTGATGAAGATCAGAAAAAGCGTAGTACCCACGATGGAGACTTGGAAGACTCGCATTCGTGTGAAAGCATCTGGAAGCCAGATCGTTCAAAACTGTCTTAATTTTACGATTTCTGTGTTGAGGAAGTAGAAAATCAATTGCTGTAATTGAATGTGGATCATGAGATGGTGAGTTCAGTTTTTTTTTTTTGTTTTATTTTTTTCTAGTGGGTTTTCCTGATTTCATCGCCGAATTCTACGGTACTTTCATTTTGTATTTTTCTTTTGGCAGCGCAGATTTCGACAATCCACACGCAATGTTAGGCATTGAAAATACTCTGTTACCTAACAGACTAACAGCTTATAATCAAAGACACAATAAAGAGAAGTCGCCATTTTGACACTAGAATCTTAGAAAGAACCGAACGTAAAAATATTAATGTAAGGCCTTTTCACGATTTTACGAAATTAGTTGAGTTTATTCATTTGATAAATGCTGGAAAAACGAGTAGATTTTCTGTTGAACAGATGTAAAAGTGTTTTGCTTTAAATAAAAGCAAAAAATAAACGAACATATATATAAAAAACGAGGATCAAGTAGAGATTTATATAGACTTATTTGACTGTATTGTTGTAAATATAAATTTTATATCATGAATATATTGGCAATTAGTATTTGTTTCTGTAAATATTATACGTGATTCATATCTATTAATCTTTACTTTCTCAGTTTATTTATATTTCAGACATGTATGTTTCTTTTTGTATAAAATCTTAACGTTCATGTCATATGTCTTCATATTCAATTTTTTTTCCTTGTTTCATATTTTCTTTTTCTCTTTCTTTCACGGTCTGTCTAAATCTAAGGCTAGTGTACTTTCTTTCTTTCTAAGACTAATGAATGTTTGATCTGCCTGTTTAAATCTATAACTGTTGCATCTTTCTTTCTTTCTTTCTTTCTGTCTTTCATTCTTTTTTCCTCTTTCTTCCTTCCTTTGTCTTTCTTTCTGTCTTTCTTGTTCCTAGATTAATAAATAATTTCTTCTTTCTTTCTTTCTTTCTTTTGTTCGTTCGTTCCTTCTTCTTCCAGTTTTTCTTTCTTTATTTTTATTTACTGTTTACTCTCTCTCTCTCTCTCTCTCTCTCTCTCTCACTGTACTTTAATTTCTCGGCATCTGCTTAAAGGCTATTTTGTTTCTAATCTTTTGTCTTCTTTCTTTCTTTCTTTCTTTCTTTCTTTCTTTCTTTCTTTCTTTCTTTCATTCGTTCGTTCTCCTTGCATTTTTCTTTCTTTCTTTTGTTTACTGTTAACTTTCTCTAATCTTTTGATTCTAATTGTTTGTCTTTTATCTATTTTCTTTGTTTTTTTCTTTGTTTCATACTTTCTTTCTTTCTTTCTTTTATTCGTTCGTTCGTTCGTTCGTTCTTCTTCCAGTTTTTCTTTCTTTATTTTTATTTACTGTTTACTCTCTCTCTCTCTCTCTCTCTCTGTACTTTAATTTCTCGGCATCTCCTTAAAGGCTATTTTGATTCTAATCTATTGTCTTCTTTCTTTCTTTCTTTCTTTCTTTCTTTCTTTCTTTCGTTTGTTCTTCTTGCATTTTTCTTTCTTTCTTTCTTTCTTTCTGTTTACTGTTAACTTTCTCTCTCTTCCTCCTCCTCCTCTCTCTCTCTCTCTCTCTATGTATTTTAATTTCTCGACAATTCCTTAACAGCTGTCTTGATTCTAATCGTTTGTCTTTTATCTATTTTCTTTGTTTCTTTCTTTGTTTCATACTTTGTTTGTTTGTTTCTTTGTTTGTTTCTTTGTTTGTTTCTTTGTTTCATACTTTGTTTGTTTGTTTGTTTCTTTGTTTCTTTCTTTTTTGTTTCATACTTTGTTTGTTTGTTTGTTTGTTTGTTTCTTTGTTTCTTTCTTTGTTTCATACTTTGTTTCTTTGTTTGTTTGTTTGTTTGTTTGTTTGTTTCTTTGTTTGTTTCTTTGTTTCTTTCTTTGTTTCATACTTTGTTTGTTTGTTTGTTTGTTTGTTTCTTTCTTTCTTTGTTTCATACTTCGTTTGTTTGTTTGTTTGTTTCTTTATTTCTTTCTTTGTTTCTTTCTTTGTTTCATACTTTGTTTCTTTGTTTGTTTGTTTCTTTCTTTGTTTCTTTGTTTGTTTCTTTGTTTCTTTCTTTGTTTCATACTTTGTTTGTTTCTTTGTTTCTTTGTTTCTTTCTTTGTTTCATACTTTGTTTGTTTGTTTGTTTCTTAGACCAATGCATATTTTATATGCCTCGTTAAATCTAAGACGGCTGCATATATCTTTCGTTTTTTTGTATTTCATGTTAACTGCATCCTCCTTTCTTTCTTAATACGTTTAAATGCTGGTAAAATCTTTCTTTCTAAGACTATTGCACTTTCTTCTTTTCATTTTTGCGAAGTTTGATCGAATCTAAAGCAATAAGCATCGTACTTTTCTTACTAAAACTACTTGCACATTCGATTTTCCCATTGTTCCTTATTCTAGTATATCTTTCTTTCTATTTGTTTCATTCTGTGTAACGTTGCATCTATTTCTTGTTCTGTATTTTATTGCATCTAACTTACATTCACCCTCTGTTTATTACTATATTCTGATAAAATCTTTGCGAAGCTTACACTCTTTTACAAGCAGAAATACCAGAATGCACTTTCAAAAATATGGACTAATCAATTATGTGTATCTCTACGCACTTAAGACTGAATCAACTGAAAAAAAATGCGGCTTGAGAATACTCTGATGTATCTCAAGGTATAAACAATAATAAATAAGTTAGCATCACTTTTCCTTTGAAAGCATCAATCTTTTCACGGACGAAGTAGAATTTGAAACGCGGCATCATGGGAAATATTTAATTACACAACGTGCACTACTTCATGCTGCTTCCATTTATTTATTTTTTTTCTTTCTTAAAAGATATTTGCGTTTAGTATGTTAGAATTTTTGCTGCAAATATGGAGCCGTACAAAATAGAAATATATTCAAACGAATGTCAGATTTCGCAAATACATGAATAGATGCACACACGCGCACACACACACACACACACACACACACACACATATATATATATATATATATATAAGAATATATGTAGCAATAAATAAATAAATAAATGCATGTCGTTATTTTATGGTGATGTTTAAAACTGCGCGACTGATTTAAGCTAATCGACGGGGGGAAATATTTTCAGGGAAATCAATAGGAAAACGCTATATTTAGTTTGAGACTTCATCTAATTTAAAATTATTCTTCATTTTGCAAATGAAGAAAGAGGATTAATCATTAACTATTTCCTGTTAATCAAACGCCCTTTCTACACGCATTTATATATATATATATATATATATATATATATATATATTTAAAAATATATATAATATATTTTATATATATATATATATATATATATATATATATATATATAAATATATATTTTTATAAAATAAAAATATATATATATATATATATATATATATATATATAAATTTCTAAGAAGATAGAATCAGGTAGAATTC
>CAHIKZ030005628.1:55000-72500 GCA_903632075.3 Acanthosepion pharaonis | reverse complement strand
GAGGTATTATGATTTCTTCGGACAGTTATCCCTATCTTCATTGCCATATTCACAAAGTTTCGGTCGTTGCACGATCCGACTTTCTTCAGGTGATTAGAATTTCGAACCGAACCCATTATTTCGTCCACCGGGGTAGATTGTTCTACTTCCACGTACCGTACCTCGTCCGAGTGTATCAGTTAATTCCCTTTAACTCAACTCTCCAAGATTGTGGTCTGGTATTGAACTCACAACTCGTTGGGTGTAGTCACTGGATCTCACCAACGTTTTTAACCATTAGACCATGAGGACATCTGTGTACGAATTTCTGAAGAAGGCCGGAGAGTGCAACGGCTGAAATGTTATCGTTATGGCAAAGAAAATGGGAAAAACAGTGCGAATAATGTAAATAATGCAAGTGACATTCATATCTACCGGACATTTCACTGACTGAAAAAAGATAAGCAGGTATATTTTCTGCAACATTGGTAGTCATAGTAATAAGAATGATACATATATATATATATATATATATATATATATATATATATATATATATATATATATATATATTTAGGCAGCAATTTTTATTGATGCATCTTTCATTAAATAATATGAACAAGTTTTGTCTATTTTAAGTAAGTTCCTTTCATATTGTCTGATGAGCTTTATAACATTATCATTGAAAGATGAAAGGAAATCATCATATTGATAGATGTTTAAATCAAATCTAAGCGTTTAAATTGAGGCTTACGGTCACATCTCGTTGAAATTAATCACCCAATTTAAGCAACATCCAGCCAGGTGAGTACCAGGAAATACTAAATGCTGTGTCCTGGGTTTGACGATAAACGACATCTGGCAGTAAGGCCTCCGATTGTGGAATCAATTCTTAATTGCTGTTGTTCCTAGTTACGCCCTGTGGTAGAAACTCTTAGGATACCAACTATGGGCAACTAGTGGACCAAAAAGAAAAAATATGCAAAATGAATTAATACTGACATCTCATTTTAATAGATATATTTACCAAAATTACAACAAAATATCTTGAAGTAGGAAAGAGGAGATTTATTCAATAGAATCGCCATTGACTTCAACCACAGCCTTCAGCATCTCCTGAAACTCTTCTGGACGATCTACCTGGTTAAACTTGTGAATGCTGCCATTATCCTTGCCATCAGTACATCTTTGGTTTTGTTGGTCTCCCGCTCAAATGCACCCCACACATAATAATCAAGATGGTGACAGTCATGGGAGTTAGGTGGCAAGATGTAAGGGGTGATGTAGTCGCAGAAATTGTCTGACAGCCATGACAATGTTCTCCTGATTGTGTAGCATGGTGAAGAGTCCTTTCACCAGATATAGGTTTTTCCAGCAGCCATGGTCCAGGACATCCCTACCAGGACATCACTACCTCCTCATGGCAGATCTTTAGTGTAGGTACTTTATTATTATGATAATGTTTCTTAGATTGGAATTAATTTTGCAGTTGACGTATATTACACGTGACTTAAATAAAAGACCTATGCTAAACTTCTGACTAATGGGTTCGATCCCCACTTGTTTCCACAGGAAATCAAGCCTTGTTCCAAACTAAATTAGTTACACGAATAGAAGAATAATGTCTAAACAAATAGAAATGTCCAGTTTGTATTATTTTAGATCTATTAAGCTGATGAATTGTCATTTCATTAAATATTTTTTTCATACAGTAGAATCCATCATATCCGGAGTCTTTCATATCCGGACCTGATTTTGATATTTATATTTGAAATATTTGGCTGATATGTATTAATATTACATAAGTTTTTCCTTAAAATCAATTCCGTTATATTTCACTCACCATTAGCCTATTTTGTTTACTGTAAAACATTGAAAATAAATATAAAACCTGATTTCAGACAGATACTGATTTCAATTCTTTTATTTTAATCCATATAAAAACCCCAAATATTCGAACTTTGTAACCAATTCCTCATATCCGGAAAACCTTCTTAGTCCGGCTGTCAGGGTTTCTACTGTATTTCTATTTATTTCTTTTTAATATTTGTTTGGAATTTTTTTACATTTTTAAAATTTTCATTCTTTTTTAAATCATACATTTCGACGATGTAGCAATTTCAGTGTGAATAATATCTTTAAAGCTATTTAATATTTCATTCCCTGTGCAATAGACGAGAGAAATATTCATGATGCAAAGTCAAATATTAACAACTCTGTTTCGCATTATCAAAACAAATATTTTTTAGCACTGTGGCCAGTAAAATACATCAGCTGTACGTTCGAGAAAATGCTCGTCTTAAAAGCTAAAGAAGATCTACTAAATATCTACTAAATAACTAAAGTAGATCCACTAATGACTTACTAATGATCTACTAATGAACTAATGATTTACTAATGATCTACTAAAGTAGATCTACTAATGATTTACTAATGATCTACTAATGAAGTAAAGTAGATCTATTAAAGATCTACTAAAGAACTAAAAAGTTCTACTAAGTAACTAAAGTAGATCTGCTAAAGATCTACTAAAGATCTACTAAAAAACTAAAGATCTACTAAAACCTAAAGAAGATCTACTAAAAAACTAAAGAAGATCTACTAAAGATCTACTAAATAACTAATTAGATCTGCTACAGATCTACTAAATAACTAAAGTACATCTACTAAAGATCTACTAAAGAAGATCTACTAAAGCTCTACTAAATAACTAAAGAAGATCTACTAAAGCACTACTAAATAACTAATTAGATCTGCTACAGATCTACTAAATAACTAAAGTACATCTACTAAAGATCTACTAAAGAAGATCTACTAAAGCTCTACTAAATAACTAAAGAAGATCTACTAAAGCACTACTAAATAACTAAAGTAGATCTACTAATTATCTACTAAAGATCTACTAATTAACTAAAGTAGATCTACTAAATATCTACAAAATATCTACTAATGGACTAACGCAGATCTACTAAAGACCCACTAAAGAACAAAAGAAGATCTACTAAAGATCTATTAAATGACTACAGTAGATCTACTAAAGATCTACTAAATAACTAAAGTAGAATAAAGATCTACTAAATAACTAAAGAAGATCTAGTAAAGATCTACTACATAACTAAAGTAGATCTAGTAAAGATCTACTACATAACTAAAGAAGATCTAGTAAAGATCTACTACATAACTAAAGTAGATCTAGTAAAGATCCACTACATAACTAAAGTAGATCTAGTAAAGATCTACTACATAACTAAAGTAGATCTAGTAAAGATCCACTACATAACTAAAGTAGATCGACTAAATTTCTACTATAGAAGATCTGCAACCGTACGAAATGTGCCTTTAAAGTTTTAAAATTGCAACATACTCTGGCTCAGCTTGCTCTGGACGTAATGATACTAAGTAAATCTAACTAAATAAGCAAATTGTTATTTGTTAATTCGTTTATTATAGATTCCTTTTATTTTTCAATTTATTTTTGTCGTGTGGTCAAAACTCGACTTTGATTAAAAAGGATAAAAGTGATTTTTTACCTCACTTTTCTTTTTTATACAGGAAATTATATATGGGTAAATATTGTCTAAATATTTATATTCAAATGTTTTTCACCGAACTTCCAGCCCGTAGCAAGATGAGAGATAAATCTATTTTTTCTTATTAATTATTCAAAACGTTGTTTCCATTTTTGAAGACTATGATTTGAAATTTACCATATTCTTCTTAGTACTGATTATAGATCAATATGATCGTGTACCGAATATATTTGGGAGTTGGAATAGTTGGCAGACTAGGAAGAAATGAAAATCTAAAATAAGAGAGGGAGCCTGAATAGATGGGTATAGGAAGAAATGTTAAAATATCAGGTAGGCCTAGAATGGTGCCTAGAAAATTCGGTAACGGAATGTGAGGTAATTTTGACAATATAGGAAAATTCGGTAACTATGAAATAAATCGAATGGAAATTGAATTTCGGGTCATTCTGGCGTGAGGAATTGGGGCTAAGATCCGTCCCCTATATTTTTAATTAATTTAAAATCTTGGGGTCCAGATAAAACCACACTACAAGAATACCAGTGCTGTAAGGGAGGTTTATGGGGATAGGCATCTTTTCCCAATATTTTTAAAAAAATATTAAGTATGGAGATCTACCATTACAACAATACCAGGGCCGTATTTTCTGGGTGTGAATCGTTTAAATAAACGTTTAAATAAGTATTAGCTAAAAAAAATCGTAGGTTCCAGTCCAGAGAAAACGCCACTACAACTATACCAGTGTCATAATTTTTAGATTGAAGGTTTAGAAGACTAAGCACCTATTCCAATATTTTTTGAATAAATATTTATTTATTTACTAGAATCTATTGTTTTCAAGTTAATAAAATCGATTTATCTAAGTTAAAGTTAAGTTCTTGTATCTTCTTTTTAAATTATTATTTTAATAAAAGGTAGTAAATAAATTAAGTTTTAGATACTTATTTCTTTTTAAGGAAGCAAAACCTATATATTCTTAATTCTTTGTAATTTTTCTTGAAGAACTTTATTCATTCAAAATCTACAGCAAATAATAATTAACACAACTATATTATATTTTGTTTAAAGAAATTTTCCTACCTTGTCAAAATTACCTGAATTTTCCGTTACCAAATCTTTCTAAATTCGGCTGGAATAACAGCGGATGGAGGAAATGTTAAAATATAAGTGTAGAATTCGGAAAGTAACGGAAACAACTGCCCTGCAGCGATATTAAAAGATTTAGTATTAATGCTACAGACAAGCGGACAAAAATATTGAGAAAGAGGATCGATATTGTTGATATTAGAGGAGGTGATGAAAGGCTGTTGACATTGAGTCAGAAGTTAGTTTCTTTCTGTATAAACCCTTCATTCTTTTTGCTTCATTCTCTTTAACTTCATCTTCGTATTTCCGTCTTCTTTTTAGAAGCCAGCTTACCATTCTATATAATTTTTAATTCCTTTGTGAAGGTATGCCTCGTACCTCTTCTGAATACTGAACACATGCTTACGGCCAGATGATGCTGAAACACTGGTTCCCATACGATCACTGAAGTTAAGTAACGTCGTGCCTGATCGGATGGGTGACAACTTTGGAATATCAAGTGCCATAAGCTTAGATGTGCTGATGGTGTAATCGGAATTCTTAATCGGGGAGCCGAGTTCTAATCGCCTTTCGGTTCGTTATATTTATTTACGCGCAAATACCCTTGGGAAATGTATGAGTCTACTCATTCTCATGGGTTAATTAGTAAAACTTGTATCACTAGACCATAATTATCAAAAAATTAAAAAAAATGTTCTAAAAATCAAGCGTGCAAATGCTTGACAAAGTCGTAGAAAAGGAATGAAGCAATCTAAAATGCATTTTTATTCGCTCATGAGGTTGATGTATTGAATTGCGATGGAACTCACAAAATATTCAATATATATTCAAACACACAAGTTCACTATTTATTACTTCACGGTAGTTGATCATCTATAGATAAAACAGCAGGGCCGCTGGGTCTTATAACCTTGTTTGGTAACTATTTAAGAAATTTAAGCTGCCTGAGTGTGCACCGTCTGGCTTTCAGAGAGAAAGCAGACGCTGTGTTGGGAATCTTGCTTAATTTTTAAATTTCGAAAATATTTTTGGTACATTTTGATTTGTGGGGAAACAGCAGCGTTTGTTTTTCATCCAAAAACCGATAAAAGAGTTTCCCTCAAAATTCCCAGATGTGTATTTGGAGCCTACCCCTAATTAATTTAAGGGGGGCTTGGATTTGATTTTCGGAGCCGACAAAAATCTGCTGCGGGAATACAGGTCGCCCCAGTCCAGAAAACGTACAAAGCAGAATAAATTTTCGAACCACCTGACGAGAATTGAAACAAACATCAACGTCGCTCCCATATCAAAGAAAAGTCTTCGGCTAGTGTGCTTGATGTATTCTTCACTGTGACCATAAACTTTACTTCGAAAATTGGTTATTCTTTAAAAAATATTCAGATAAGTATTTCTCATCTTCTTTAATTGTAGTTTTCATTTCTGAGGACCTTCTTATGTCGCATTATAATTTTAATTCTAAAAAGTCATAGTTCATTTTTATAATTTATATACATATCATTGGCAATCATTTGGCGCACAAAGGACTTAATTTGTTTAACTCATTTTTTGTGCGGCAAGATGAATAAATTTTTCGTCTGTTTTTAAGCTCGGCTCGTGTTTGTCTTTGTTGTGTCGCCATATAACTTATTGTTACCTCAAATGGTGATTTGGACGACGTGACTGGAGGAAGTCTTGCGAGGTAGCCGTCTTTCTCGTCAGGACCTGATTCAATTATTTGAGCATCAGCTCGAGATGAAGATTAGAACTGATAGAAAACGCTTGCATTCGACAGTCTTCGCGCAAAAGGCGGGTGACTGAGGCGAGCTTGGTTCGTTTGAACGGGGCTAGCCTTGATCTTCTCTTTTAGGTCAACCTATGTCACATCGGGGCAGTTTCTTGTGGAGCCCACCCCTTGGTTAGGTTAGCAAATCTTTTGTGTACCTAGTTAATGTGAGTAAGTGTTGTTCTTGGCCTGTTCCTGGCTGCCTCTTTGGTTATGATCCAAGTCGAGATTCCCAACCTCCCCAGTTTGTTTTGGCCCTCTTTTCACCTCGACTGGGTCAGCTTTTTATTTCCCATGTCCGTCTATATTTCACCTTTCCCACTCCCTTAATGAGAGAGCTTCTTGATTTTGTCCCATGTGCAAAGTATAGCGCCCTCTCTGTTTTGAGGGTTGGACTAACATCTGTTATGTTTAGTTTACATGTGTTAGTATTTAGTTTGTTTTGGTGTTCATTCCCTTCCCTCTCAATTTAGTCATCCATAGATTTTTAATTATAAATTTTAGCATCATCAGATTTTTATGGCATGGGGCGCGTTTTTTTTTTAAATTGTAATGAGTGAGTGGGTTGTGAATCGGATTAGCTAGGTATAAGATAGATAGGGATGACTAGCCTCAACGCCTCCCCTTTTTGGCCTTGTGCAACAATTGTGTATGAAAACACAATAAATAAAAATATTAGTTTGAAATATTTTGATCGTAGGGTGTTTTTTTTTTACTAAAACATTCTATAAAAAGTCTACCGCAGAATGTAACGGTAGTCTACTTTGAGAATATCTCCGTCAATTCAATCGTGAATCGGAAGGTGATCTGATCGCCCAAGCGTAAACACGCATGTCTCACAAGAAAATGAATTGATCAAATATGTCACTTAGTAGGACACTTCGCCCTGGTGTAATATTTAGCAAAATTGTTTCGCTGGATAAATTACGAGTGAGAATAGTGAGTTAGACCAACACTGAGTGCTCCATACTTGTGCAACATCAACATGGCAAAGGGCACTCTTTTAAAGGCAAGGAAGGGCAAAAATATTTTAAGTCAAGTGATAGCGATTGCTGTATGAGTCGTACGATTTTTGAATAAAGCACGGGCAACGCCAGGCCATGCTGCTAGTTACACATAAAATATGTATTTAACAAGATACATATCAAACAAGGGTGTTAAAGAAAGCATGCATTTAAGCAAGAAAAGGTTGAATAAACAAGGGTTGTCTCTCTTTATCTATTATTTTTATATTTCAAAGTTCACTGGAAGAATGTTTATAATGACTGTTCTCAGAAGATGTTTGCTGTGTAAGAAAAAGATTATGTGAGTGTAAAGTTTGGAAAATTTCGTAATAGTTCGTACGTACGTGAATGCATGAATAATAATTTAACGTCTGACCGCCCATGGTCGAGACGATGATTCTTTGGGACTACATCTTGCAGCAAGAAGAGAAAGAGAGAAGAGGTAGAAGATAAAGCAACAGGCTTGTGTTTGCTGTTTATAGATAATGTAATCATGTGATAGGATCAAGATCGCTGAGCGGGAAGAATTATTCTTCACGTGCAGACGATCTGATTGGTTGGCATCGACCAATTAGCGAGCGAGTTTTGAGGAGACTTAAGAATACTTCTGGGATCCGTTTCTCCCAAAAGAGCCCAAAATTGACTGCATGAACATAGAGCGGTTACAAAATTGTCGCATTACTGCGATTTGTAAATTGTCTATAATAATGTAGAATGCTTGTCGTTGGATGTGATTTATATTTGTGTATGTGTATGTGTTTGTGCGATATAGCTCGGCACAAGAACAATAGCGAGACAGAAATTAGAATTATTTAATCGAGAATGAGAATCACTCGGGAGTTGAAAAATCTGCCGCGTTCTACTCTGCGAGCCCACTGAAATCACAAAAACCAGAAAACTGATTCTTGCCTCCATCTAATGGTGTTTTGGACAAAGCTTGGCTTAGTCAATATCTGTCCATACCGTCTCGGAGGAATCTGAATTTGGCTATAAGGAAAAGCATCATACTTATTATAAAACCCAGGTTGTGTGTGTGTGTGTGTGTGTGTGTGTGTGTGTGTGTGTGTGTGTGTGTGTGTGTGTGTGTGTGTAAAATATATAGAAAATAGGAAAGAACTCGTTAGGTAAATAATCCAAAGTTCTTTAGTATTTTTGTAATTATTTTAAAAAAATAGTGCTCGATACAAAAGTAGAGTATAAATATAATTATTTATTTAAAAATATGATTCCATCGCTACATAAGAGTTACCATGTTTCAAAACAAGAGCCGAAAACTTCAATATAATTATTTGAATTAAATTGAATTAAAGTACCAAGCTCTGTTCCATATTCAAGCGAAATTTTTTTGGGAATAACTAATTCCTGAAATTTACGCGTTTTATAAGCATATTCATTAATAAAATTAAAATTACTCTGGTAACGGCTAGAACAATTATTTAAAGAAAAGGGGTGTGAGGGTTAATAATTTGTATCAATATCTCAGTTACAGTCAAAGACGTCAAGTCAGGGTAAGGCTGGGGTGTCTAAATTTAAAGCGAAAGATGACATCGTCTTGTCCGTTGTATGGAGATTTATTTATTTTTTTATTTTATTTTTTATTTTTTCCCTAAAGGCTTTTGTGTATATAAAAAAAAAAAACTGTCATAATTCGCTAACATTTGTTTTTTTTGACGACTTCATAAAGCGTTATCTTTTTTTTATTGGGTAGTGCATTTAAACTATTTATTTAGACTATGGAGTTTAAAATTTGTATTTATTATTTTATTGTTTGTTTGTTTTTTATGCTAATTATTCAATGCGAAAATTTGATGATGTCGGCAAAAAACCGTTAACTCGTTGTCTATTGTTTAATAAATAATCTTATTTCTTTTATTTATATTGTTAAAGGAGCACTTAAGCTGCCTCCATCTGGTTTTAAATTCATTCCTCGTAGACCCAATGTATATCATATTAGTATTAGGACTCTCAATGGATGAGATAGTACATTGGTATACCACAGATTTTACGTGGCATTTATTTTCCAATGGGCAGTATTCTCGGTTTATACAATCACATAATTTTTCACTATTTTTGTCTAATTTAAATGTAGGGGTTTTATTAATACTCTTCTGGCATGGGGATTTATGCAGGATTTTATTATTGTGTTTTTTTTTATTATACTTTCTAGATTTTCAGTGCAAATGTAACTTAATTTTAGGGTGTTTTTATTAAAAAATTTACTAAGTCTACTATTAGTAGGAAGTGTTTTTCAATTAAAGCTATGATTTTCTGTCCTAGCTTAATACTAACCATTTGGTTGAACGGAGGGGTATACCAAATGATTTTTCTTTTCTTTTCCTGTTCCTGTTAGTACACTTGTTTCTATAATTGATGTTAGCATTTTTGCATCCACTATTTTTTAGGGCTGCGTTATAAAAATTACTCTGTTGTTGGAATATTTCTTTATTAGCGGAGTTAATGCTGATTCTATTCTCTATTGATGAGGGTATATGTTTAATTATGGATGAAGGGTGGTTTGACTTAGGGTGTACATATAAGGGGTTAGTATTAGGTTATCTATAAGGTAGGTACGTGTTGTTTGTTAAATCTAGAGTTACGTCGAGGAAGTTTACCTTTTTAATTTAGTACAGACCGTTGTTTTTAAATTTAGATTTCTAAATTCACTATATATAATCTTTCTAATTTTCTCTATTTTAAAATTAGTGGAACTCTTCACTACCATGAACCCGTCATATCTGTACAGCCCGATGTTCTCAATATCTAAATATATAAGTATAATATATTGTCCTTATTATCTAAATATATAAGTATAAAGATGACGATGAGATATTGATACAAATTATTAACCCTCACGACCCTTTTCTTTAAATAACTGCTCTAGCCGTTACCAGAGTAATTTTAATTTTAATAATGAATATGCTTATAAAACGCGTAAATTTCTGGAATTAGATATTCCAAAAAAATTTCGCTTGAATATGGAGCAGAGCTTGGTACTTTAATTCAATTTAATTCAAATAATTATACTGAAGTTTTCGGCTCCTGTTTTGAAACATGATAACCCTTATGTAGCGATGTAATCATATTTTTAAATAAATAATTATATATATATATATATATATATATATATATATATATATATATATATATAATCTTCCGATCTTGCACAAACTACCAAATAGGGTAAAATCTGCCTGGTTACATTCAATACCTCGAAGACCAAACTAGTTATTTTCCATCATCGCCGTTCTAACGCAGAACTACCACTAATCCGGGTTAATAGATGTCCCCTAGGAGAGGAACCGTGCCTTGAACGGATATTTGGCCTCATACTCACACCAGTCCTCAAGTGGAACTCGTACATACGATCCATTGCTAAGGATGCAGGTAAAAATGTCGGCTTTCTGTACCGCTCCAGTAAGGACTTGACCCCTCCTACTATCCTCTACCTTTACAAGAGCGAGATGAGGCCAAAAAAAGTTGTACTGTTGTCATAGTCTCTGCAGCCTTGATAGAGTTAAAAAGCGTCTTCGAGATCCTGTGAGTGGCGAGTTAATCTCCAACCTCCTACCTCTCTCCCACAGTCGAGTTGTGCCAAGCCTCCTGCTGCACTACCTCTACTTCCACGGAAAGTGCTCGGACGAACAATATTCCCTAGTCCTGCCGAGTCAAACCTTCCCGGAAAGAACATGCCAGGCCACTTACATAGCAGATAACCACTCACATTCCATCCGTATTCCATCGGTGAGAAGTTCCACTCGACAAGCTTCTTTAAGCAAATGACTGCGCTGTGGAATCGACTCTCAAGATGATGCTTACCCGATTATTACAATCTGAACCTGTTCAAGACTAGGGGTAAACGTTATCTTTTACTCCTATATAGAGAAATGGCTCCCTAACGTAACCCTATACTTGGGGCACAAGTCGTATGATTTCGAAGACTTGGAGCAGTATCACCACAGAACTTGGTGAGTAGCGGCGCTATCGGGTTTAATCAGTTTCTTCCTCTGCACATAGGACAATTGGTACAGTTGGTATGACGCTTGTGTTGTAATGAAATGGTCCGGGTTCGATTCTCATTGATGGATATGCACTGCTGATGAGACATCCTGTTTTTTGGGGGGGAGTTATTCTGCATTCTGTTGAGGGTTTATCTAGACTAGATGAGTTACTATATATGATTATCTATCACTTGTATATTCTTGCTTGACCCAGCTAATGCTCATGGCAAGCGGCTAAGGGAGAAAAGAAGAAAGACGTGGCTCTTGGGGTTTCGAATACTTGTAGGAGTATCACCAGCGAACTTAGCAACGAAATTGTCGGACGTAGTCCATTTCATAGTGTGTCACGACATTTGTTTACGTTGAAGATACTCTTCGAACAGATATGGACTTTCAAGGGAAATCATGGGAAGTTTGTAGTTTAAAAGCATTAAAATCAACCTTGCTAACCAGGCGCTACTTCATAGGTAAATGGTGTAGCACATTAGGCCATATGACGGTTGTGTGTAGGATACAGGTTCGATTCCAGTCGGAGTACGCATATTTTGTTTGAAATTTCTCGGACGTTCAGGCAGGTAAATGTTGTTAATACTGTTTATTATAAACAGAGCACTTACTTAAATATTTGTGTATATATATATATATATATATATATAATATATATATAAACAAAATTACTAAAGAACTTCGGATTGTTTACCTAACGAGTTCTTTCCTATTTTCTATATATTCACACACACACACACACACACACACACACACATATATATATATATATATATATATATATGTAAATATAAAAGTGAACATTGAAGTAAACACTCAGAGGGGACAGGCTGTTTCATGCTACTAGAGGCAATCGTCAGGCGGCCTGACGATTGCGTCTAGAATGAATATTATATTTATATTTTCATACGCTCTAACTCTGATATTGAGCACTTTATCCCGTAAATATAGCACACCTTAAAACTATATTTCTTCATATATATATATATATATATATATATATATATATATATATATATATATATATTTATATGAACAGAATGCGCTAGATAGAAAACAAAACCGACTCCCATAGACAGATTTCTTTTTTGCATTAGATTATAGATATATTGGCGCGCCTATATACGATGCTATTTTAGACACAAATTCACTAGCAATAGTTGTTCATCATTTGTTGCACAGCACGTAGCCGGAGATTAGAAGCTAAGAACAAAAATAGCCGAGAGAAATTGTGGGTTTATGCAGAAGGAAAGTGGAAAAGGGAACGAGGAAAAAAAAAAGAGAAAAAAAGTAGAAGAAGGAACAGGAATAAGGAATGAATAGGAAGAGAGAGAGAGAGAGAGAGAGAGAGAGAGAGAGAGAGAGAGTATATGAATATGAGAAATTATATAAATGAGAAGACAAGAAAAAGAGGAGAGAGGAGCGGGTGGGTAGCGAAAGACTGGACCGGAAGTGACGAAGATAAAAGAGATAAAAATATATAGAAACTAAAAAGAGTGGAAGGGCAGAAAGCGAACGGGAAAGATAAAGGGAGTAGAAATGAATGGAAGAAAGAGAAAAATGCACTGTGCGATAAAGAAGGCAATAAAAAGAGAGTGAGAAAGAGAGAGAGAGAGGGAGAGGGAGAAAGAGTGAGAGTGAGAGAGATGGTAGAGACTGACAAAAGTGTGAAATTAGAAACGTAAGGAAGTAATCGAAAACGAAAATACATGAAAAAGAGACAAAAAAATATCGAAAGACTATGAGATTGAGAACAATTGCACGGGAAGTGGGGAAAATAAAAGCTATAAAGAAATGAGAGTGGAAATATGTAAGAAAAAGAACAAAGATGAAACGTAGATATAAAAATAGAAGAAATAAAGAGAAAAGAGATAAGATAGATAGATATAGAAGATGAATAAAAGAATGAGATAGATAGATAGATAGATAGATATTAAAAAAGAATGAGATAGATAGATAGATAGATAGATAGATAGATAGATAGATAGATAGATAGATAGATAGTTTCTTGCACAAGTAGAGACAGAAAAAGAGAGAGAAAGAGAGAGAGAGACTGGTATTTACCGGTCGCCCCATTTGCGTTTCCACACGGGCCACTGATCAAAATTTACCCAGCCCCCGCAAAAGCTGGCTCGGGTACAGAAATGCTCATTTTTTTTTTCAGTCGAGTCTCTGGGGAGAGAGAGATAGATAGATAGATAGATAGATAGATAGATAGATAGAGAGAGAGAGAGAGAGAGAGAGAACTTAAGGAGGTAAAAGTAGACGAATGAGAGTGAAAGAGAGACCAAGAGTCGAGGCACAAAAATCTGAACAATGAAAAAGGAAAGAAAAGCGATAAAGAAGGAGAGAGGAATAGAGAAGGCAAAAAAGAAAAAAAGAAAGAAAAGAAAGTAAGGCTAAGAAGTAAAGCAAAGAAAGAAGGAAGAAACAAACAAACCAAAAAAAAGAAAAACAAAGGCAATTGAAAAATGGAGACGGGAAAATGGAAAATTTAAAAAATATCGATTATTTTAATGCTTTTATTATTCGAAATAAAATTCGATTATTTTCACAATTGACTGGAAAACTATCATTTTACTAATAACATTGGGAGAATAAATAATGAAGCCTTTATCGCAGCATGAAATGTAATAGAGATGTTAAAATTATTACCGTTACAAGAATTGAATTAAAACGTCCTTATAGAAAAAAAAATACGATGCATTTAAATAAATATTATATTATGTTTGCCAATGTCGAAAACTTTTATCCACTGAAAAAATATAGACTTGATTACACAAAGTGGAAAATTTTCTTAACGACACGTTACGTTGTAGAACCGTGCACTCCTTGGCTTCCTTGGGTTAAAGTGAAAGAAAGCCAAAACTATGCGTGAGGTAAATGCATTGTGATCTCTGAGAATAAGTGGGCATCATAAATCAATTTAATTACCCTAGCTCATCACCTCTTGATGTCCAGACTTAGAGAGTAGATATCAGGAGGCGATAATCAAGGGTAAACTAGTGAAAATAAAACATTATTATTATTTTTTATTCCGCATACAAATACATATTAACCCCAGAGCTGTGGGGAATGGATTAATACCTTTCCCAAAGTTATTTGCGCGTAAGTGAATTCAACAGATCCGATTGAAATTCGAACTCGGCTATCCGATTTTATATTGCAAGCCACTATCCAATACACCACCCGCCAATCTAGGCCTGTTAAAAAAAAACGACTAAATTATTTTTAGGTTAGTGTTTCGCTTTTGTAGCAATTAGCAGGGCTGAGCGAAACTACCCAATATGCAGCCTATTCTATGTTCAGCTTTCTCGTGTCTTCTACTGGTATTTTTTTTCACAACTGATGCATACCCCGAGGTATTTGAAGTGTTTACTCTTTATAAATTCTACATTCCGAATCCATATGATAGTTTCAAGGTAGTTGTCATCAACATTTTTATTCAAATTCTATATCATAGTTTCTGTTGTGTAGAATGACTGTCTGATCTGCTCTGTTCATCTCTGTCTGATCGCCCATCTGCTAAGGGTAGAATATCTGCTCATGGCTCAGTGGCAAAAAGGGGATCGCTAAAGCGTAGCGCTTTCAGTCTTAACTATGTTCTCAATCCATGTTCTCTTTCTTCACACAACGCATTGATTCCAGAATTTTCCTTACAGTGTTACTAACCAGCAACTATGGACGCTATACGAAATTTATAACAATTTCACACAATAGGGTAGTGATGAGCAAGTGTCTCAGTTTATCACTAATGCCTTGATTCGATCCTCTGCTTTTGGTATAAGTCGGACTAAGCTCAATTTAACGCTTTTCAGTTGTATGCTTGACGCACTGTACTACTGTATTCACATGCCTCCATGTTCTCATGGGATTAAAGCCACCTTCAACCCACCCTTTGTTTCTAGTGCTTTCTTAGAATCTTACTAATTAGCGACATTATAACCGTATGAATCCATCTATGATTCTCCTCTATAAAACAGGTAAAAAACAGGAAAATGGATGGCAACCGGTCTAGGAGAAAGACAACTCTGAATTCAAAACGGGCCTGAAGAGGGTTGGGCTCTGTTAGGTTATCTTTCCTCAGGAAAAAAAAACAAACTCTCTGTTACTGCGACTGCACTTCATAGCCTTGGGTGGCAACCGGTCTAGGAGAGAAAAATCTCTGAATTCAAAACCAGCCTGGAAAGGGTTGGACTCCGTTAGGTTATATTTCCTCAGGAAACACATTCATTTACTGCGACTGCAGTTCATAGCCTTGGGTGGCAACCGCTCTAGGAGAAGGAAAAAATCTCTGAATTCAAAACCAGCCTAGAGAGGGTTCGGCTCCGTTAGATTATCTTTCCTCAAGAAGCACCACCGCTACTGCTGCAATTCGGGTGGTGCCCCTACGACCCTCATAGATTACAGGTCTTTTGACTGTAAACTGATTCCTAGATATTGGGCAAATAGCAGGTTAGACTGGGTTCTCTCGCCTTCATTGGCATCCTATTCGCTAGAAGAAAACTCTGCATTCTAAAACGCCTTCTAATTGGGCAGAAGAAAAAGTGGGTTTCTAAGGCGTAGCGTTATACAAAATTTATAAGTTTCCGTTTTGAAAAGTTTTATTTTTAGTGCTAATTCTTTGAACACTTAGTAGATGTAGATTTTCGTTTATTTTTCAGGAAGAAAATAAAAAGAATTCGACACGAAATCTCTTTACGAGTCGCTAAGCGTTCACCGTAAATTTCTCTTACCATACATTTCTCTTCAAAGGGCGACAAATGTATTATATATTTCTTTTCAGGGGGAGATAAATGTATCGAGACGTTTATTTCGTCGTTTCTTCCAGTTAGCTACACCTGGACGTGTAAGCAGTAAAACCACTAAACACAATGTTGTAAAGCATTACGATATATTAAGCAATAATTTTGTAAGTCCTTTTCCAGAATTTATCACCTTCTCCGAGCTCTTAAAGTTAAGTCACGCTACCTTTGCCCTAGTGTCTGCAAACAGACGATATCCTTCGTCTATCACGAAGATAACCTTTCTTTATAATCGAAAAATAACGTTTTAAAAAGGTCCCTTTTCCACTATGCGAAATGCCTTTTCTCTCTTGCCTTATCAATACTTTCGTCGTTTATTCAAACATATTATAATAATTTAGTTTTGCGAGTGAATATTTCATTGAAAGGGTAAAGGAATGCAACGAACTGAAGTAGAATTAGAAATCAGTTCTTTGAGCTAACATTCCGAGGACCTATATATTATACCACACACGTTATTTAAAAAAAGGTATATGTATTAATTTTGCATAAGAGGGCGTGAAAAAATAAGACAAATGTATATCTTATGCCTTGTCACTCGTGAAACGGCATAATTATCCATCCTACAATATTTTTAATATCTAAACAACCATTAAACTAATTGAATTTCTTTACCAGATTTTCAGAAAAGAGAATTAGCCATCTTGAGACGACTTGTAAGAATCACACAAAAACTCTTTGACTTATTTACCTGGAAAGAGAATAGGTTAAAATCGTTTTGTATCAGTCCCACTATGTCTTCCCAACTAAACAATGGTGAGAGGAAAAAGTTCGTTCAAGCCTTCAGTAACGGTAACAACATTCATACCTTGACTTTCACCTTCAAAGTCCATTCAAGAACAATCAAGAGAATGGTGAGTGACTTCTAAAAAGCGGGAACAGTAGAGAAGAAAACTGGATCAGGAGATCACAACAGGAAGAGGGATTATCATTTCAAGTTAGAGATAAAGAAATCAATTAGAAAAAAATCCAACTCAATTCACAAGACGTTTGGCACATGGGAGATGAGTTTCAGCTATGACAGTCCAAAGAGAAATGAAAATAAGATTGAAAATGAAATCGCTCGTGAAACGTATGAGGCAACGCTTTAATCCAGGACAAAAAATTTAGAAAGGTTACAGTATAAGTTGGAAAAACAATCCTGAATTAATATATATATATATATATATATATATATATATATATATATATATATATATATATATATATATATATATATTTGAACTTTATTTCAATACTTGCTGAGATTTCGATCCTTAGCTATGATTAATTAATGATGAAAATACCATTTTCGTTTATAATCGATTTCATCACGATTCTTCTTAGTAA
>CAHIKZ030005628.1:35000-50000 GCA_903632075.3 Acanthosepion pharaonis | reverse complement strand
CAATGCGCCGCAGGCCGTCGTAAAGGAAACGATTTATGGTCTCTTGTCGAAGAAATCCGATCATAGAAGGATTTCTTGAAATATCTGAAATGTATTTATGAAATATGGTTTTCAATATCATGAAAAATAAAGATTTATATTGCATCGATTAATTGTGCGAACAACGTGCACTCAAACTCACGAATACACACAAAAATAAGTTAGGTTTCTGAAAAGTTCTCAGCTAACCAATCTCTCAAAAAACTAACGAAATATGTATACGATTCTGAAAGGTCTTTTGTCATCGCAAATAAATTTATTTTATTTGGAAAACTTTGTTAACGGTTTCAATTTTCCTTCCTATATCAGCACCACCCCATGCAAGGCAGTAAATCCACTAAGACACAAGGGGTTACAAGGAAGAATTAGGAACAGAAACATTTATATTGAGCGGGAAGATGAAAAAGTAATCGTTTAGACAGCAGATAGACATTGATGTTGCATTTAAATTTTTGCAGATTAACGTTGGCTGGAAAACATGGAGCCGAAAGTGAGTTTCACAAGAGGCAAGTGAGAAAAAAAAACTTGTTATCATATATCATACAGTTATATCTAGCCAACCAACTGTAAATTGATGAGATCTCGATACCATTCTAATACTGCGCTTAAATTCGATAAGTCTGGGTACCATGGCAGAAAAGTTCGTCTGAACAGCTATTTATAGGAAAAAAACAGGGAAGGTACTGTATATATATATATATATATATATATATATATATATATATATATATATATATATATATATATATATATATATATATATATATTAGTGGTAAATATACACATAGATATGCAAAATATATAAATATAGATGCATACACATACATATATATTTTTTGAATAAAAAACATCATTCCAAGAGGATAGAATCCAGGTAGAACTCAATGTCCAGGACAGAGTAAGAATATAATAAAAAGACTTAAACACTAACATTCCATGGTCATAATTATTCCATTTGAATCGTAAATACGATCCAATTCAGCAGACCTACAAATTCAAAAAGAAAACAATAAACAACTCCGGAAATAAAAATAGAATTTAGAGAAAGTGTAAGTATGTGAGTGTGGGACGAATGTTAGAGCTAAAGAGAGGGGTAACAGACGAGAGAAGGTGGGAGATTAAAACTTAACAGAGAGAAGTTTTAGAGAGGTGAGTTGAAGACAGTTTAGGTGAGAGAAATATGAATGTTGTCGGAGGTCTAATACATTAAAGATGTAACGGGAAAGGATACATTTTGTGGTGACATACACACACAATAGACGATCTAATCTTAAAGATCAGAAGAAGAGGGAGGGAGAGGAAAAGAAAAGAAAAAAAGGGGTGGGGGAGAGAGATGGGGCGGGGGAAACTAAAACTGAAGGGCATTTACTGAAAGGGCCGCTGTGTAATTAAGAGAATTTGACAAAATTAATATCGACTACAGGTTACAAATCAAATATAAACATTTAAAAAATAAATATAACGATTATCTAATCTAGCAAGGACCTATATTTTTATGTTCAAAAACACATGCATATACACCCATACACAATAACATATACACGTACATACATACATATAGGCGTGTACTCACATACACACATATATATATATATATACCCCCCACACATATATATATATATTAGTGTGTGCAGCTTATATTTTAGATAATAAAGAAACAATTCATACAAAGAATTAAATAGCAGTGTTAATCCGAGTTTGCCTGATACCGTAACTATCCGGGTTTCAATTCTCGGTATTGGATGCGAACTACTGATGATGAGTCCGAAATATCGGACGAAACGGCCGTCCAGTGCTTTCTGTATTCGGTTGAAATTTCTTCTAGACTCTATGAATTACTTAATTATAATTATCTCAAATCCTCCTAATAATTTCTATCACTTATTTAACCTTGCTTTAACCGACTTCTAATCCTCTGGATGGAACGGCTTGGGGATATTAGTCGTGGCTCGTGGAGGCACAGTCCTATGGGTAAGGAAAACTCGGATGAGTTCCACCACGGAATATGTGATCGAGCGGTGCTAAATCAAGTCTGATTCGTTACATCTTCGTCACTGAGGCCCGTTGGTACGTTGGTACAGTTTGCCTGATACCGTAACTGTCCCGGTTTCAATTCTCGGTAGTGGATGCGCACTGCTGATGAGTCCCAAATATAGGATGAAACAGCCGTCCAGTGCTTTCTGTATTCTGTTGAGGCTCCTAGACTCGATGAATTACTTAATTATGAATATATATATATATATATATATATATATATATATATATATATATATATATATATATATAACGTAAGATATGAAATGTTAAAAGAACAATACCTATATTACACGAGTTTCAACATTTTTACGTGAAGGATCGTCGGGCTAGGCTCTACTTTTAAAATATAAACATGGCGTTCACTACTTAGACTCTTAAATATGGTGAACGGTATCTTCCGTATTGGTACGGATAAGAGTTTAATTGTGGTTCCGTATATGCTAGTAGATATATTTTAGCGTGAATACAACATAGCATTATGTCTTCACTCTTATTCAATGACCAATGTCAGTTGTGACACATCAAAATTGCCTACATTTTTTCTTGGCATGATCTTCAAATATTTCGTTTGCTTAGATAATACGGATTCAACCTTTCGATTTAAACGGGTTTAAATCTTCTTCATTATTTTGGTGCAAGATTAAATGTAAATGACACACTGGTGGCGCCGTATAGAAAATAGTTTAAATATTTTAAGTTAAGTCAAACCACCCGAAGCATGGAGCCGACAGGTCTCGTGTATAGGTCGTTACACAACTTCTCTTCGGTAGACAGTTTTGAAAATATAAAGCAGGATTTTCACTCAGCGTTGCACTCAGAAGTCTATCAAAAGATGTTTATCAAGATCTCAATATAATTTCTGATAATACTGACGAGGAAAAAAGCTAAAGAAAATTTACTGGGTTTCTTCCGACATTGAACTTACAAGTAAAAACTAAAACCATTTTAAATTATTTCGCTATATTGGATAAACATTTCCTTGCAAATAACGTATTCTACAAAATCTTCAACAACAGTAAGGATACAGATCAACTAAAAAAAAAAAACACAGTATTTACATTAGTCGGACTATTGTCCTCCCTCATCTTTGTCGCCATATTTGTCACAACGTTTCGGCTGTTGTACGCTCCGGCCTTCTTCAGGTGGTTGGAATTTCGAACTGAACCCTTTATTTCGCTCACTGGGGTAGACTGCTCTAGTTCCACGTGCCATGTTTTGGTAGATGTCAGTTATCAGTTATCTGCTAATTTTCCCTCCGCCTTAACCAGGTATTGAACTCACCTTTTTTGGGTCTGTCACTGGATCTAACCAACGCCTTTATCCACTGTGCAATGTGTCCTTGAAGACACATATATATATAGACAGACTCTAAAAAAAAAAAAACAATGGCCAACATAAAACGTATCATTAAGGGTTATAACCAGAAATTATTGAAGCCTAAATTCCAGAATAAAACACCAACCTTCAATTGTAGAAAACCAGACGACAGTACCATAACTGGACAATGTTTAAGCAGTAATACTGTGTATAAGGCCATGTTAAAATTAAGATACTTCGCATCATGAATTATATTGACCCGATTCAACACATTTAAACAAAAATGGCATAACAATTTTTTAACATCATTCAGATTGAAGAAATGCTGTAACAGCACTGCTCTGTCATTGTCTCTGACAGTATCCCTGATTGTTTTGGAGGTGGTAGTAAAGATCCTGGCGTTAGGGATAACTAGTTTATTTTCAAATTTTGTTGATAGAGCATTGGAGGGTAGGTTTATGGATTTTGTTTTTATTGTTACAAGTTCGTATGTTTTCGGTGGTGCCTAATCCTTTTTTCCGACATGTGGACTTTTCTCTATCAACAAAATCTGAAAGCATTTGCAGGTGTGATAGGTCATTTCCGGTTTGCGTCAGATATTTGAGTATAAATTATAATATAAAGAATAACAATGATATTCAATCAAAAACATCACTCTATTTTCAAAACCAATAATCATCGAAAAAGTGTATTCACTAAAACAGCATTCAGCCTTAGTAAAACGGTGGGACCTAGATACCAATCGAGTAGCACTCTTAAATTCAATAAGTCGGGACACCAGGAAAAGAAGATCGTCAGAGTTGTTGCCATAAAAAGTATTTGTAGAAAAAAACAAGGATGTCACAACACGTCTGTGAGAAAGTGACTGAAGTGGAGAGGCCATGTTAGGATCAATTACATTGCAGATGCTTTGGATTTTGTCGAGAACCTCGAGATGAATAGCAGGGGGAACCTGACCAGATATGGCAACGGTATTCAATGATAGATTTGTAGATGTGTAAGATGGACACTGACGAGAAAAACCTTCTTGCACGACACAGAAAACCAACTTTCCGTGCAGTAGATGCAGCTGTTGATTCAATGTAGTTGATGTGAAAAGTATGTATTTGGACAAAAATCTCTTTTACTGACAATGCACATAACACTTCCCATTACTCACATCGATTGAACAGTATGCAGAAATCAAATGATGGCTAGTAGGAGAAGAGATGGTATCATAGTTTATCCAAGTATACATTCGCGAATTGAAACTCGGCTCTCCGACTTCAATTGAGTGTGTTACCTAACCCATGAAAAGAAAGAAAAAAAATCGATTTTCTATGGAAAGCATAGCAGCACTACCAAACGTGGTGTGGTGGTAGCCCTATAGTCAACATGGAAGATATTGTGTTCAAGAAGAAAAAAAAAAGATAAAAAATAACAATGTTGTTGATGATGAAAATGATTAAAAAAAAATCAAGGTTTATTATGCGCACTGAAGCAGTTGTGCTGACTGACATCTGTTGGAAACATAAACGCCGTTTGGCTTGTCATATTCCGACGTTATGTTATTTCTAAGAATGAACAAAAAATCAGAAAATTCGTTTTTATTCCACTGACATTATTATTAGGATAAAGGAAACATTGGTAAAGATAAATTATACGCAAATTATACGCAATACAGTTAATTTTGATAACATAAATGATGATGCAGGTGACGTTAAATTTTAAGCAAGAAGAGTACTAAATTACTAACATTATTATTTATATACACTACAAGGATGAAAATTACAAATCGTTAAAATAGCTAATATATACATATATAATAATATAATTTTAATAAAAGTGAAACATGTTTGGTTTGATATACCATTCCTATTTGTTCTTTTCTTATATATATATCATATATATATATATATATATATATATATATATATATATATATTTTAAGGTGTCCTATATTTATGGGATAAAGAGCTCAAGACAGGGCGTATTGTAAATATAAAAGTGAACATTGGAGTCAACACTCAGGCGGCCTGACGATTGCGTCTAGCATGAACCATCCTGTTGCCTATGAATGTTGACTTCTATGCTCACTTGTATATATATATATATATATATATATATATATATATATATATATATAGGTATGCAAAATGGGTATATATTAATGAAAACAATATATATATATATATATATATATATATATATATATATATATACACCGCAAAAAAAGTTCATATTTGTGAGATCCTAGAACTCGCTGTATGCATACTTTTTGCATTCCCTTGTACACACACACACACACACACACACACACACACACACACACACACACACATACACACATCTTCACACAGAATTAGCTGTATATAGTTGTTTTTATTTTTGCTTTGTGTATAGGAGCGTGGGGGCATCCGTAGCCTAATTATGAAAAATCATTTATTTTATAGAAGTGTTTATTTTTAACATAATCTCCTTACATGTCTTCTTCCTTTCCGTACGCGATTATGGTTTTCTACTTAACCCTATACCGTCCTTGGTATGACGACTAACAACATCCGCGTCCTGGGTAAGATGATAAAACAGGCCCAACAGCAAGGCCTATGATCAGGGGGTTTTGAGGAGCGTGGAACTACTTCTTAATTGCTGGTGTTCCTAGGTTCAAACTGAGCCGGGGTGGTAGCACCTGTTAGGGTCCCAGCTATGGGTAAATAGTTAACCCCAGAACTGGGGTGAAAACTTTATGAAAGTGTAAAATTATGTTTTAGTACCAGAAATATTTTGTAAAAAAATTACCAGCAATAAATTTTTGAAGAAAAATTATTACCAGCAGCACATTATTACCAGCTATACATTTTTGAAAAAGGAAATATTACCAACAAAAAAAAAAAAAAATCTTGTAGATATTAAATAACCCAGTGGGGTTGATATGCCGTAAAACAAATCAAACCAAACTTGTTTCCAACTATAGGCAAATAGTAAAAAAATACCATGAATGCATAAGAATACAACTAACCAAAAAAGGTCATACAAATGACCAACAATATATTTTATCTGTAGTTGACCACATACAATTACGTTTAAAATATATTTAGCTGAACATATAAAATTGTGTTAAAAATATTTCTTTGACATTAAATAAGCCATAGAAGTTGGTATGCCACTAAACAAAATCAAGCAACCAACTTCCCCCGCTATCCCTTGTAGTTCTCAATATGTTTAGTCTTTTAGCTAATTCTCACAGACCCTGTTCTGTCATCCACTTGCAAAAGCCCGCCACATGTGTCATGCGTTGCATTCCCTTGTCTGTTTTTCGCCTTATCCGTCCTGTGAGTATCAGATTCTTCAAATCCCCATTTCTCATTACGTTTCCTAGAAATTTCAGTTGTCTCTTCCTCCTTGTTTGCATCCTCTCTAAAACCTCATCGTTGCTCACCTGCTCGTTCCAGGGTATGCTTAGCATGCTTCTGTAGAAACATACTTCAGTTACCTCAAGTCAGGGCTGATTATTAATCACAGAGGTTGAAATTACGGGCTGATAATTTCAAATAAAAATTAGACAACCAAGCCTACAATTTACAATTTTATTTCTATTAAACCATGGAAGATTTTCATTTAATCATTCTGTTCCATGGCCTCATATTTTATTTAATTATTATTTTATATTTAATCATTCTTTTCCATGGCATAAAACAGAATGGCACCGCTCGGTGTTGACGTTTATATCCACTTTTATATTTGCATACGCTTTATTTTTGATATTGAGCATGTGGTTATATAATATATATGCATATATATATATATATATATATATATATATATATATATATATAACTTTTCATGTATACACACAGACATATATATATATATATATATATATATATATATATATATATATATATATATATATCGGAATAACCGTATATAAACGAAGAAATAATAATCTTCAAACAGGGATCTACAAATTTTAATAATTTTTATTCAAGTACTATATTTCTTTCAAATTGAAAGAAATGAATAACAAAATACTTTGCGAACAATTTCACACAAAATGTTTTGGGTATCATATTTTTACAGTGCAACCGAATGAATTGCGTTAGTATATGATAAAGGGAAAATGACTCTACAAGTGTGCAAATGTATGTCACAAGTTTACATTGTTTGCACTGTGTGTATATGGAATTCCAGCAGTCATTCGCATGAAACCACGGGACTGTTGCAGCATGTAAACAAATTATCGCTAGGCATTATTTTGTAATATTGTATACTCGAATCAATATGCGAATGATGTGTGCAATTAATTGTAAAAATGTCAGTTTCATTTGAGTAACTGTTATATACTGTATCTATGAACACTAATGGGTATGCCCCAATCCTCAGAAATACGTTGGACACTAATGTAAGTGGGGGTATTATGCTGTTTAAGTAGTTACCCACTAGAAGTTGTATACGTACTTTACGCCGCTGGCGAGTATTTTGTTGATGTTATAAAGATTACCATTTCATTTCCAAATTCCGTTTTGGTTATTCCTCATTCAGTAACCCTTTCTAGGTTACAACACTAACAAACGATCGAACAGACACCGTGGTCAAAGGTTCACTGGAAGACTCGTTAGCAAACAAGAATTGATCATATTTATAATAAAATAGCAGGCTCAGGAGGAATCTAAAATTCAGATTTATTAATCTCAAGCCTATTGGCTCATATATATATTTTCTAATTTTTAAATATTCCTTTTAAGGAAGAAGAAATATCGGTTAACATATTCTGAAGTTAAGCCACCAAAATTTCATTTTAAGATATTTTACTGTCTGCCAATTGTGACACAATTTGGCTTGCTAAAACGAAAGAAGAAAAACAAAAACAAAGGCGAGAATTAAATTTAGGTGATGAGAAGCCATCAAGAAAAGGACACTAAGCGGTGTTATTTTTCTGAAAAGGAAAAGTGGTAAGATTTTTGTTTCCATTGTCGAGAAGGTAAAACACAGAATTAATCTGATTTATGTTACGGGGGCGGCGGGTAAGATATGTCCAATCTGCCCATGGCAATGGAAAAGGGAATTTTAAGTTGGACAAGTTACCTCCCGTAGAATTCCAAAGAGATAAAAATGAAAATTAATTAAGCACGCACTGTCCGAAAAAAATGTCCGCTGACCACCATGAAGGAAAGGTTAAGCCTTTGTCTATAGGAAGAAATCATTGAGAGGAGCATCTGTTTATCGTCACGGCGGGCTATGATAGCGAAATTATTTTATCGGATCATTAATTGGCACCAAGAATGCAAATACGTCCAAATGGCCACCCACTTGATGCTTGCGAAAATCTGATTGACGAATTCCTGGAGATTCGCTTAAGATAAAGAGTCTAGGGTGTGAGGTCTCCTCGAAGAGAAGAAAGAAAAGGAAAAGAAAGAAAAATAAAGGGAAGATAATTTTTTTCTTTGAACAAGATTTTTTTAAAACCGAGGCTAGTCTGGCCACACCCACGCTGCTGAGCGCCAACTGGGTGAATGGTAGCATGAGCGTTAGGCGGAGGTAATCATGTGAAGAAGGAGGGGAGACCTGTTGCTCCCCCCTCCATGAAGGGATAGGTGTGAGATGCTACTGTGAGAGAGAGGGGAAACCCGTTGAAACCCTCTGAGGGCATGGTGACATACCAATATGAAAACAGAAGAAGGTGGGAAGACGAAAGACTTCCAAAAATGGAAAATAATAAAATTTTCCAGACCGAAAACAAAGAAGTGGATTGTGGGTTTAGAATTATCAAGGAACCTCAGACCCCGACAAGCCCACCCCGGTTTTGGTCGGCGTCCATATAAGCAGAGTCGCAGCGAGTGAAAAGCAGTTCAGTTCAGTTCAGTTCCAGTTAGAGTTGGCAATTGTCAGAGACAGTTACAGAGTTAATAGCCTCGCTGAAGCTGACTGAAAGATATCCACGCCATCACGACTTCAACTTCTAGCCAAGAACAATTTATTTTTGAAGAACGACTTACAACAAAAACATGTTTTACGAATATCGCCTGAAGATACACCAAGACCCAGTTTCTTAAAGAACAAACAATTTAAGATGTTAAGACTCGCCTAACAAACACAAAGTGTCACGAATCCATATAGCGGATTGGGAAGAAGATGCAGTCCTGTATTCGGCAACCAGATATAAAGTATTGTTATCCTTTTTTTAACACATTTGAACTTTTCGAGTTATTATTTTCTTTTCTTTTACATATAATTGTGCGATATCGCCCTTGTTCGAACTCGACTTGCATTACGGCTTGGCGACTGATTGATTTCATCTGCCTAAGATCAATTCACAACGTGGGTAGGTTAGACTGGAAATCAAAGCAGTTACTTCGGTAACCAGACGTTGGAGGCGAGCTGGGAACGACAAGACTGATACCGAATCTAACCAGATTCCCATCCGAATCACCAAACGGTTAGAACGTCACATTTGGTGCCGCGAACTATACCAAGCCAGTTGGTCGTTACAGGACAGGATAGCACGACGGACGCAGCCAGGCAGACGTCACATTTGGCTCAGCGACACCAGGGGGGACGTCACAAATTCAAAGAAGACCGCGAGTTTCGTTCAACGTCACTGGTTGGTTAATATATATGAATGCAAAAAAATCAAATATCTTTAGCCTGTCAAAGACAAAACATGAGTTTTTAGTGACAGTACATAAATCTATTAGCTTTTTTCTACCTGCAACGGGATTCCAACCCCCCCCACCACCACCCTTAGTAAGAGAACTAATCACGAAATGTAGACATAGAAATAAATTCCAAATTACATAAGAATACATATGGATATATATGGGGTGTATGTGTGCGTATAGGGGCATATATGTATGGACATGTAGATATACATATATGTATGAATGAAGATATGTACGAATATAAGTGCGTTGGACAGCATGATTTATTTCATTGGGTGCTCTGGTATCTCTAAATCCATAACTCATCCAATTTACATTAATCTTAATGGGTTTAAGTTTAAATCCCCCATCGCTTATTAATAATATTAGACAACTGTAGTACAAAAACTATTTGCTGTGAATCCCAGAAAAACACACTTAGGGCTGGTTTAAGAAATGCCACGTAATAAGAACTGATATTAAACTAGTTTCTAGCCATAAATAAAGTCCAACAACAGACCGCCCTTACTTACGCCATCCACCAATTGCTAACACAAACCCATTCTCATTAACAAGGCATCTACCAGAGGGGGACTGACATTGAAAATAAATTTAAAACTATGCTCCGAGACATACACTTAGGGGCTGATGATAGCCGCGTACAGAATGGCTTGAAATAGACTATTCCAAATTGAGGTATTTTTTTGCTGTAAGAATATTTATATATATATACATATACACACACACACACACACACACACACACACACACACATATATATATATATATATATATATATATATATATATATATATATATATATATGTAAATGTTTATGCCAGTGTGTGTCTGTGTATGTGTTAGAAAGAGCAAGAGAGTTGCGAGAAGAAAGCTATAAACGCAATTTGATATTTTTTTTTTAAATCTGAAATTAATTGCATTCTCTAATGGTTCTAAATTAGTGAAAGATTTATTCAAAGAAGGATCAATATAAAAAAATCTATTAACCAACCAAACCTTTGCTATTAATTGCATACATCTCGGAATATTATATCTGAGTTTTTTATTGATATTTCAGGCTTCATGGTTTCTATAGAATATTACATTAATTAATGAATTTGTTTTAAACATGTGAGCGAATGTCTGTGCAGGTATCTGAGGACGGTCTACACATATAACAAAGATCCGGGAGAATTGAAGCGAAGTTGTTAAATGATTAACAGCTTCTCGCTTTTCAGATCAATAATTTTACACTTACGCTATTGGCTGCTTAGTTCCACTGAAAATGGTACCAGCTTTTCAAAACTAACCAATATTTCTCTCTTTTAGAGAAAATGTAATTAAATAGGAAAAATATACTTAATATCAGGAAGAAGCAGTTGAGGTTCCTGGAGCTCAAAATGTGGAAGGACGGCTTGGAGAATCTGATACTCACGATACAAGTTGAAGACAAGATAAAAAAAAAGAACACAAATCATACTCATTACTTGAGTAAATGGATGGCGGAACAGAGTTTAGGCGAAATAACAGAAAGAGTTGTGAGTTCAATACCAGGCCACAGAAGTGGTGAATCAAAACTTGCAGAGTTGAGATAAAGGGAAAAATAACGTGACATCCGGAAGAGGCATGTCAGGTGGAATTAGAACAATCTACCCAGGTGGACGAAATAAAGGGTTCGGTTCGAAATTCCAATCACCTGAAGAAGCCGGAGCGTACAACGCTCGAAACGGTGAGAATATGTCAATGAAGATGAGGATAACAGACCGAATAATGTAAATAATGCAAGTAAGAGACAGGAAGTTGTGGGGAGCCATGATCGTCAACCCTCTGTGGAGACACAGCACTTAAAGAAGCCTATTGCTCTTTTAATTTACCAGACAATTATGCAGCTTAAATTTGTCAGGTACAAAACCTAAATAACAGCGCTCCAAATGTTATGCAATATCATTATAAAAAAAGGCCATATATAATTACTAAACATTATATATAAACACATGCACGTGCAAAGAAAAAAATGACACCATAACTTTAGTTTCCACAGTTTCCTTCGGAGTACTATCAAGTGTTCTGTTTGCATACAGGCTTACTGAGATTTCTAAGCTAGTGGCAAAACTCTCTTTTATATTTTGCTTTCAAACGTTGGTCTACATTGTCATATATATATATATATATATATATATTATGAAGTGTTACATTAGAACATGCACATACCCACTACAAAACTGTGCATCTTGTTTCAACGTTAAAATTTTTTGTAATGTTTCATCATGTGGGAAATCACAATGCTGCTTAGTAGCATCGTGATTTCCCACCTGATGAAACCTTATGCATATTCTAATATAACACTTCATAATAAATAAATACATATTTACGACTCTACATTTGTATTGAGCCCTGTTTTAAATTAATGTTTTGAATGCTGAAATCTTACTCTTCCTTCTATATATATATATATATATATATATGTGTGTGTGTATGTGTGTGTTCGTTGGGGAGGTGATTAGAATGTTCTCTAGGGGTACTGTTCACTGCTGACAAAAGGTAGTGGCAAGGTTGCTTAATATATTTGTCTTTTAAGCGCTAGTCAAATTTTCCTAATATGATATTGGCATTTAGAAGAAGTTTTTGAAATTTGAAAAAACATTTAGGGACGAATGTTTCGATCAAACATATATATATATATATATATATATATATATATATATATATATATATATATATATATTTTTCATTAAAAACGACAGACAAGGTACTACGGTTAAGCTTTTTATTTAATTTTTTTCTGTTCAAACAACAGCTTTCTTTTCTGGACAAAGAGTGTGTAAAAACTGTCCAAATGTTTTATAGTTCCGAGAGCTTTCGGCTATACCTTTAGCCATTATCAAGGATGATTCGATTTTTCCCCTGACTTGAGTGTGTGCTTTCTGTGTATGTCTTAGTGTGTAGTAGGGATGTTTTTAACTTCCGAATACGGTTAGCACATCGTGGCCTTGTTCGTAGTTAATATTGTTAAGAGTTGTCTTTTTCTTTTTTATTATTAAAGCTTCCATTATTTTTAAACATTTTTTGCAGGTAGATGCAGTTAATATATTTGTGTTTTCTACTAGCATGTTTCTAATGGAGTCTGGTCATTTTTGGTGTGTGTTTAAATGGGTTCTAATGGAACTGTGATCAGATAGGTGTAACGTGAGGCGTCTGGATAAGCATGTAGTTGTGTAACCAATGTAATTATTATGAGTCCGGTTTGATTAGGAACACAGCTCCTTAAGGGGCATTTGAACTCATAGATAATGTTCGTTCTTTGTAATTTTGACTTAACGTGTGTTGTTATTTTTGAGGTTAAGGTTAGCTGTCTTAAATTTTTTATAATAGATAATTAATTTGATTTTTACTCGGGTCAATTGGCGTAGGGTATTTCGTTATGATATGTCTTAGAGAAGATTCGTCTTGTTTGTAGTTAATGTGCATTTGACTTTTGTAAAAAAATGTTTATGTAATTTTTGACTGTCTGTTCACTATTGTTATTACTTTAGGTCATGCCCATTCACGAGGCAAGTGATTATGGTTCTCCATAGTTTTGCTTGTTGCTTACAGTAATACATGCTTTATAATGAAGTGGGTGTAACGGACAAATGAATTAATTTCTTCATGCGCTCATGACTCGTGTGGTTTATTTACAGTACTGTGCATCATAAGACAAATGAAGGAAGCACAGAGTTAAGGACTGCTCTTGTAGCTTTGAACAGTCTAACACAGTGAGCAAAATAAAGGGTTCAGTTCGACATTCCAACCACCTAAAGAAGGCCGGAGCGTACAGCGACCGAAACGTAGTAATAAATATGGCGACAAAGATGAGGACAATAGTCCGAATAATGTAAATACTGTAAATTATTGCAGTTTTGTTTTGGAGTAGTTAAAATTCATAAGCCATTTCTTGACCCTTTTAACAACTGATTGGATGTCATTTTCTAGTTAAGCTACCAGTTTTTACTTTATCATATACATTGAACTGACTATTGAGAATCCGTATCCTGGGTAAGACTATAAACTACATTGGCGTCAGGGTAAGACGGTAAACTACGTCCAGCAGCAATGCGTCTGATCAGAAAATTTCGAGGAGTGTGGAACCACCTCTTAATTGCTGGTGTTCCGAGGTCCACCCTGACCCGGGGTGGTAGCACCTGTTAGGGTCCCAGCTATGGGCAAATAGTTAACCCCCAATCTGTGGTTAAAACATTATGTAAGTGTAAAAATAGATCTCAATACCAGAAATACTTTGTGAAAAATTATTACCAGACATTTAAAAAAATTAAAAAAAGATATTACCATTTACACATTTTTTAAGAAAAAAACATTACCAGAAATAAAAATGTTGTCGGCATTAAATAACCCATTGAAGTTGATATGCCGCAAAACAAACCAAACCAAACCAAACGAAGCCAATCTAAAAATTACCCCTGAGGGTGATCTCGGTGGAGAACGAATGTACTTTTTTTAACAAAAAATACGACGCCTTCCTTTATGAATTTCAGGTTAACATCAAGATGATAATTAGAGAACAAGAAAGGGCATTATATACATACATATATATATATATATATATATATATATATATATATATATATATATATCTCCTAATGTACAGCCAGTTAGATCAGGGCTACAGGAATGTAGTAAGCCCATAGCTAAGATACAAAGAAAAGCAACTTGTCAGCTGTCAATATACCACATAATACCCTGGAGCGTTTAGCCTTGGAGCGGGTAGAATGGAGATCAACGTGTTTTAGCGGACTCAGCAGTTTTCAGTCTGCTTGTCTGAATCACCTTCAAGAAGCGAGAGCAAAGTCAGCCAATCTAATAGTGATCTCATCTCACAATCCTCACTCTTGCACCATATGTGGCCTCCTTTGTAAATCACTAGCGGGTCTTATTTAAGACCCGCTAGGGATTTACCACTTAAGATTATCGCACAAAATTTCATAACTGAATC
>CAHIKZ030005628.1:0-30000 GCA_903632075.3 Acanthosepion pharaonis | reverse complement strand
TTTTTGAAACTTTATTTGAGGAATATTAGCTGGTTTCATGTATAATTGATCTGATTTGAATCAAACATTATTCACTTTCAATATGGCAGACAGGCATTTTTTAACACGACAGTACTGTTTATTTAAGGAGTGGACAAGGGGGACTTTATCGGTTAAACGTAATTGAAGAAAATGACGTGAGTGCGTTTTATATATAACTTAAATAAACAAGAATCTTAAAAAATTAAGAATATATTCTGCATAAGCAAATGTTTTATTGCGTTTGAGAAATTTGGGGTTAAATTTACTATAGTTATTGCATTTATTTTCGGATAATATGGAATATGCAAAAATCGGCACGTTTATAGATTCAAAATTCTTTTAAAACTATTGGTGTTAGATTATTTTTACTAAGCGTTTCTACTCATGATTAGTTAAAAGAGTTTTTACTTAATAATATCATCTAAAATGGTGGAATTAATACAGACTATCAAAGATTTAAAACTCAATAAATTATTCTAATTCAAATTTTAAAAAAATGAGAACAATTCTTGTAAAAATTCATTATGCATCGAAAAAATGTTTTTTCTCAAGACGATAGTGTCCTTAATATATCTTATTTATAAAATCAATTAAAAGCTTTCCTAATTATAAAATATTTTTTATTTTACGATTCAGAGCAGAATTTCTGTTTGACGAAAATAAATTAATGATTTAAATTCCCCAAGGAATCCTGCTTTTAACTAATATAGATATGAGATAACTGAAATTTTAATTTCCCGAAATTTCGTAATTTTAAGTAAATATAAATAAGTAAAAAATGACCAATATTTTCTGAAAAAATTCCAAAATAATTTCATTCATCTGTGAATAAGTCCTGAAAATTTAATTAAAATCCGACAATCATTTTTTTTTCAGGAATTTTCAAATCAATGTGTTTTTAACTATAAAAATGCGCCAAAATTTCTAATACAATGTAACTCGGATATAAGAAACCCGGATATAAGAGACTTCTTCTCCGGTCTCGACAACTCTCTTATATCCGGGTTACACTGTAGTAATCTTTGGTCCACACGCTGGCAACAAGAAAACCTAGAATCAGAAAAATCTACTGAATTTTTAAATGATACTATACTGGGTGTCCATAAATTTCGTGTGCATTTAAAAAATTATAACTTTATTTGTATCTGCGATAGAAATAATGTGTAAAAAATGTTATAAAATTTAATGTACCTAGTTTTAAGTATAGCTAAAATAACTAATGTGATTTCAGGCATTAGTGTAAATCAGTTGGCAAATGACTTCCGTGAACTGCAAAATCGTATTACCCTTTGTATTACTAAAGATGGAGGACATGTGGAGACTTAAATAAAATTTCAATAAAACCTTACAAAATATAGATTTACTTCTTTCTAATCCTTTTTAAAAATTATTTCTATCGCAGATACAAAAAAGTTATAAAATTTTTAAAGTGCACACGAACTTTATGGACACCCTGTATTTATACTCACCTTCAGAAAAGCATGTCAGAGACAATCCGGAAATTTGAAATTTAGGCTATGTTAGAGATCTTTAACAACGTGATGACACTTCATTATTCAAAATTAGTATAAGGTGACTATATTAAATTAAAATGTTAGTTTGTCGATGTAATTTTCGACGTGATAGAATATATATGTATAAAAATAACTTACAATATACAGGGTGTTGCAACAAAATCCGGCACTCGACGAAACGAAATAAGCAATAAAAACAAAAGTTGTATATGCAGATACCAGACAGTTTGACAACTAACTAACGTTTTTCTCTCTACCCTTTTCCAGGATGGAATATGATCGCAGAGCAGCGGTAGAAGCTTCTATTCGCGCCGGGAAGAAGCCTGCAGAAGTGATGGCCTGGTTTGGGTTCAAGAGGACTATGGTCATGGACATTTGGAGGAAATGGAAGGCGTGTGAGAACAAGGACGAGTTTACTGCTAAAGGAAAGACAAAAAAACGTTCGTTCTTCGGCCGTTAGGACCGACGAGTTCGTCGCCGCCGGCAAGGAGATAGTCGACAATGAAAGACGCCAGAGCTACGCCAAGATCACCGCTGACATGCGCTGTCACAAGTCAATGATCAGCCGAACGATCAAGAAGGACATTGGTTACTCCTCCTACCGCAGGTCTCAGCGCATGCTCATCACGAATGCCTTCAAGGAAGGTCAAGGTGGCGGCTTTGCTGAACGATCTAAAGCACGGGTCCGCCGGGATGCTGAGTTTCTTCCCTGATGAAAAGAATTTTATCCAGGACCAGACGAGCAACAAGAAGAACTACAGGTGGATCTACAGAGACATTGAGGAGGTTCCCGTCGTGATCATACGAAGTTTCCCTCCTCTGTCATTGTCCTTAGCATCATCTCCAGCGTGGGGGACGTCATGCCTCCGTTCTTCTTTCAAAAGGGCCTGAGAGCCACAGCTGAGATTCACCAGGAGGAGCTGAGGAGCGTGGTGAAGCCCTGGATGGACGAGATCGCCGTCGGACGACCCTACGTCTTCCAGCAGAACTCCGCTCCTACACCCAAAGCCAAGACGACCCAGGCGTGGCTGATCAATGTGTCTCACCACTGGTCGCCGGATTGTGGCCGCCCTCCTCACCGGACGGCGACCCCCTTGAGTATTTCTTCAGGGGAGTGATCGAGGCCAAGAGCAACAAGCACGCCCACAACACGGTCGACTCTCTGAAGGCTTTGACTCATTTCGCGCTCGTGGAGATGTTCACCGCCACCGGTGAAAAATAACGTAGTATATAACTCTAACTGTTACTAAATAAACTGTCGGGTCTCAGCATATGCAGCTTTTGTTTTTATTGCCTATTTCGTTTTCTTTTTATCAAGTGTCGGATTTTCCTGCAACACCCTGTAAAATAAATTTAGCAACTGTAACAACAGTCATATAATTCGTAATATTAGACAGACTTAAACTATTGTAATATATATATATATATATATATATATATATATATATATATATATATATGCATATGTGGATGGGTATCTTGCTTAAATTACCGAAGGCGAATTTGGCCAAAAACACAACAATACAAACAAAATATATGCAGATACACACAGGCACACACACAAGCGCGCACACACACATACAAAAATGACATAAACTAAAATTAATAAAAATTATACAAGTAGTAACCAAAATAAACGTGAAAGGACAAAAGCGTTCCGTAACCTAGAAAGCAAATTTTATACCGAAAATAACAATTTCCTGGACAGGAAATTATAATACATGGTAAGTCTTAGGGTCTATCTATCTATCACTTACTCTCTCTCTCTCTCTCTCTATATATATATATATATATATATATATATATATATATATAGACAAAGTGAGAGAAATTATACAGAGCAGATGATTCCCGAAAATGGACGTCCAGTGCTTTTCTGCATGTATACGCGTTGAGGATTCCTGTTGTAGACATGATAAATTATTATGAAATTATATAAATCCCCTACTTATTAATCTATAAAATAACCTATTCTGGATTTAGCTTCTAATCCTCTAGATGAGAAACTCGGTGAAGGTGGTCGTTGCATTAGGGGACAATCCGTTGAGTTCTGTATGCTTGGAGAGTGTCAACACCAGGAAGGATGAGCTATATTATGTCTATTAACTTAGTTTCCTCCTCGCCACCGTAACCTGTAGACCCAGAGCGAGTAGCGGCGCTATATCGAGTCTAGTTTGTGTCTTCTTAGTCACCGAGGCCAGTGGTATGACGTTTGTGTTGTATCGAAACTTCCCGGGTTTCAATTCTCGGTAGTGGATGCCCACTGCTGATGAGGCCCAAATAGGACAAAATGGCCATCTTGTGCTTTCTGCATTCTGTTAAGGATTATTCTGGGCTTGATGAATTACTATATATATATATATATATTATATATATATATATATATATATAGTAAAATATATATAGTAAAATGGTTGACAATGGATAAATCTATAGCCGAAAGCGCTCCGATAAAAAAAAAAACATTCGGATAGTTTTTTATATAATTTATCAGCTGAAAAGAAGAAATTTTTAGATCGCATGAGAAATTGTATGAAAATAAATAAAAACAACTTTGCTTGCCGTATTCAATGAAATATACAGGTTGTTTCAAAAAAGAATACGCCAAAAATCATCACGTGATATGTGTTGAAGCTTAAATAAGCATGGAATAATACAACACAAAATGTACGTTAACAAAATGTATTGAAACAAAGAATAGGTACACAATATTTACAGTTAGTTTTGGTATATTCTTGGGAAGACTGTTCCTGCATAATGGGTTGACTAAATCGCAGTCGGGCAGAGTCTCTGGATTCAATTTCTTAATCTCTACTATCTTTTTATTTATTGCACATATGTACAAATGTGGCACAAAGGCCGAAAAGGGATTGGGGTGAAAGACGGTCATCACTAGTCTTAGATTAAACTTAGCTAGCCACAATCACTGACCCTATCATACAGAACAATATTCCTTTCACCAAAACAACACATTTATCCATACCTTTCTTACTACAAACACCAAAATGCCTCTCTGACTCCATGAAAAACCTAAATAATCCCCTTATGTACAAAATATTTGTCTGTGGGGGAGGGGCATAAAAAACAACAACTTTTAAAAATGAACCCCAATGAATATATAAAAAATGACAAAATATATTTACAAGAAACCAAATAAAATTAGTGTTAGTAATAAAACCCCCACAAACTCTTGAATGTGGCAGAAATATCAGTTAACTGGACGAAATCGATGCGGGACTTATGAAAATAAAGCCACTCCATTCATCCCAAGCACTCACACAGGCACACACTCATTTATACACAACAACAAGTACGAAAACACACACACAAACGAAACAGGCGCCCCACATCTACCAGAGAACTGACATTACTGACCACCTAAAAAAACGAGGAGGGATGGGGAGTTAAACTAAAGAAAAGGAAAAAAAAAAAGGGACAGAAATAAAAGGGACCAATGAGCAAATACACCTTAGCTAAGTTTACCAGAATAGAAAAACTAAAAAGAAAAAATACAAAAACCTAATCTAACCTAACTCCGGGATGGGTTGCCTATATTTCAACCCAGGAAAACAATATCATAATGCCTAACCGGCATCCAAATGCCACTCAAGGTCAGCCCTTTTACTCGGCACATTCGCGCAAGAATCACCCACCTTTTGCTGAATTCCGATGAGGAGAGCCGCCGCCTTTCCGTCCTGATCTTGACTTTAAGCTGATGCTTAAAGAACAAGATCAGTTGGGAAGAAGTGAACTTCTCGCCCTCATGGAATCCCTTCTGACGCGTCGTCCAAATCACGACTCTCATAACCCCTAGTAAGCAACAGAACACATAGTGTTCAGCCTTCGTCATCTGCGGCACCACATTGCTACAAACAGCTCTGGCATCCAGGACAAAAACCTTTCCATGCAGCATGCGAACCATGAGGCCCTCAAGAAACTTGCACAACGGCACTATCACCCCGCACTGAAAGAAGGCGTGACCAATAGTCTCGACTTCCCCCCGTACAGCGACGACAGTTTGGACAATGCTCCAAGCCTGCTGAACAAAGTCTCTTGCTGACCCAGAGGGCTTTACGAATCAGCAGCCAGGTGGTGATGCCTCATCGTTATTGAGACATTTCAACCCGGGCGCCCAAGGCCATATCGAGCGAGCCTCCCGCTTCGTAAGACCGAGCTCGCCAATCAGATCATCTTGTACGGACCCCCTAACTAAAACTTGATATAATGCCTTGCGAGACAACGCCTGGGCGTTGGAGACCATCCGAAACCCGTAAGAGGAGCTTCAGAGCGCGACGACATTCACGATAAAAAGAGAGCACTCGGCACGTGGTAAACGGCCGGCCTCTTGTTCGCACGAGTGCACACTTTTCAGGGATGGAAAATGTTTCTGGACGTCTTCTTTCCAAAAGGCACCCTCCTCATTCGACCCGACACATTCGGTCTAAAAAAGTAATGCGAAGCATATATTGACGGATCTCAATGCTAGGCATCCCCAGACCGCCCTCAGAGGGATGGAGGCAACAGACCTCGCGAGATACCATAGGGGCCTTGCCTCTCCACAAGAAAGAGAGAACAAGGTCCTGACTAATTGCATTAGTCGGGCATGCAGGAGTGGAAGCACAGAGAGTCGGTAGAGGAGGATCGGATAGATGTGAAACACATACTTCCGCCCTTCCTTTCAGGGAAAGTCTCCTCGAGACCACAGATTAACCACCCGATCTCAGCCTTCCCTTGTACCTCCGACCAGTTCATTTCCAACTGGAGATCAGGACCGAACCAGACGCCGAGTATCTTGATCGGCCCATCCGTCAGAGGAAAGGTCCGGGAAGAGAAACTCCCTTCCACGCACCCAACCGCAAGCCCACAGACTTATCACGGTTGATCCTGGCCCCCTTCACCATCTCATACCCACTTATTTCTTTGCTGACTTCGTCAATCTCGGCTCTGCTCGACACAAGAGCCGAAACGTCGTCAGCATAGGCAGAATACCTGGCCGAGGTGGTAGCGCCAGGCAGGGTAATTCCGCGCAGGACCGGATTCGCCTTTAACTTGCGAAGGAATGGTTCCAACGCAAGAACGTAAAGCAAGGGCGATAGCGGACAACCTTGACGAATGGAGCGAGACAATACGAAAGGCTCCGACCTTACCCCATTCACTTCCACCAGCGCACCGGGGTCGCATACAAGAGCCGGATCCAGGGCGAAAGTCGGCTCCGAAAACGGCCGCCGACAGGACAGCCTCCAGAAACCGATGGTCAACCCTATCGAAGGCCTTGGACTGATCTAAATTGATCAGCGCGGCTTCACTGACGACTTGTTCTAAGATCAAGCGTACCATATGAAGGTTATCCTGAATCGTCCTGCCCTTCACAGCACAAGTCTGTTCCGGGGCCAATCAGACGAGACAGGACAAGCTGCAAACGGTTGGCTAAGATCTTCGCCAAAATCTTTAAGTCAGTATTTAACATCGTCAAAGGGCGAAAGTTCCCTAACCCATCCCCACCGTTCTTGTCCTTACGCAACAACTTGATCACACCCCTGGTGAAGCGTCGAGGTAAAGACCCTGCCTCATCCAGTGGTTGTAAATCAGCTGCAGCAAAGGAACAAAAACGGGCGACAACCTCAAGTACACTTCGTAGGGAATTCCATCTAGTCCCGGAGACTTATCCAGGCCAACCTGCTTCAGCGCATCCCAGATTTCCGACTCTGTTATGGGACCCTCGCACCTAGCCGCTTCCTGCCTCCAAGGCAGGGAAAGTCAGCCAAATAGGCATCGAACTGAGCAGAGCTCAGACCGGGCTCCCTGGTGAAAAGATCCTGGAAATAAAGCCGAAAGGCCTCGCATATGCCCGCGCTTGTAGTCACTGTCCGCTTATCCGGCAATGTGACGCACGCTATATGTCGCTTAGCCGCGTTCCGATTTTCCTCTGCACGCAATTCTGCGGCCATATTCGTCGCCTCAGAAGACATTCTCTTTAGCCTAGCCCTAACTACCAGAGCTTGATCCTTCTTGATAAGCAAGGAGGCCAACTCTGCCTTAGCTAAGACTATGTCCCCACTAACACGGGATTTGACGGCCCGATCAACTTTATCTTCTAATGCCGTTTGCGCCGCTAGTCTATCTAGATTGAGTCGACGACTAAAATCGGCAGCAAACGTTCTAATTTTTGATTTTAATTTTCCCCACCAGGCGTTTCCCACAACCGCCCCGTCAATTCCCTCTGAATCATTAGTAGCAGCTGGTCCCGGAAATCCTGTTCACCGAAAAGTGAACAGTTAAATTTCAGTAACCAGCCAATCTAACAAACTTATCTAAGTTTACACGGACCCGGACAAGTCTATGATCCGTGTAAACTATATAATGAAACTTGGACACTCTAAGAGCCCCACGTCGACTCTCTAACTAACACTCGGTCCAGGTAGCTCGCAAGCGAGCCACTGGCCGAGTTGCCACTAGTTGTCCAAGTCCATGCTACCTCCTGAGGGTGCTCATTCCGGTACTTATCGACAAGATCAAACCTGTCGATAAAGTCCCGAAATGCCTTCACATCAGGATTATTAGTACCCGGTTTTTTACCTGCGATCTATATCGGGGTCAAGGACGGCATTCCAATCCCCCCGCTAAGACTACCCGACGAGAAGTCGTCAAAAACAGCTCGATCTGCCGAAACAAAGCAGGCCGCTCAGCATGAACATTGGGCGCATAAACCCCAATGAGACGTAAAAGTCTTATCCTTTATAGTAACATCCAGCACGCAAAGCCTGCCCGCCGGATCTGCGAAGACAAGGGAACATGCAGCCTCCAAAGACTTGCTCACTAGCCAAGAGACACCCTCGAACGACCATCAAAACATGCTGAAAAAGGGCGAACCCCTTAGACAGTATATCCTCACGGTCATGAGAAAAAAATGGGTCTCTTGCACACAACAAACATTCACCCCCGAGGCGCTGAAGGTCACGAGAGAGCCTCGCCCTGCGAGACTCGGACCTCAGGCCCCGCACATTTAACGTAGCTAACCAGAGACATGAGAAGTCCGATTAGGGTTGCTTACCAGCATTAAACATGGCCGGGGTAAGGATACCGACCGCGTCTCCCATAGACCCATGGCCCATCTCATTCTTGATGGTGCCGTCTTGGGAGATACCGCCGATATCCCAGGGGAAGGTCAATTTAAGAGCTCTATACAGGGATGGGTGAACTAAAACGGGGACCCTCCTGCACAGAACTGTTGTAACTTTTTAATTTGTCGTTTTCGACTATGGCGATGGGCAAAGCCATCTTACAGGCATTTACAGCTTCCTCCACCATCGCCCACGTTTGATTGGCTGCCGGTCCTGACCTAATAACAGTCAGAACCCTCTGGGCATTCGGGAAGTTTTTCGGCTCCTCGATATCAAGGTCGGCAAACTGTTTGATAGAAAGCAGGAACTTCAAGTCTTTCACCCTGTTACTATAATCCCGGGCTCTTTCGGCCTGGGCAGGAAATACAGCATACCTCCTCTCCTGTGTTGAAAATAAATCTTTTCTTTTCTATCTGCTTGGGAGCCGCTTGGGAGCAGGAGGAGGCATCTCGGCATTTTTGCCGGTGATTGCTTGGGGTATGAAGGGGGTGGATTTTTTTGTTTAACGGGGGAAGGGTGGGAGTGTTCATGGGGGTATAAAAGGATCTATGCCTATAGGGACTGGGATCTCTACTGGTGGGTTTGGCCTTTGATGGTGAAATAGCAGGCGATGGAGGGGTTGTTTCTTTGGAAAGGGGTGGGTCTATTAGAGGACGTAGAAGGGCTTGGTTCTTTTCTTTCCGAATCAGCCGCTTTTTTAATTCTTTTAGTTTCTCGGACTTTTCATAACCGGGATCAAATCTTTTGTTTATCTTCAAATGATTCTTCAGAGGCCAGGGCATCGCCCTTAACGTTGTTAGAGGGAGGGGGCTGTATGTGCCTTTCTTCCTAGGGGCTTCAGGGGACTGAGGACCCGCTGTCCGGCGCTTCCCTCTGGCCTTACCAGCAACCAGCCATTCCCCTCCCCTTCTCCACAACTGCACCGGCAGCGGGCGAAGGCTCTTTGGGGAATGTGGCTTTCGATGTGGCGCCGACCGGAGGATTAACCGACCCGGTCCTGGAGGCTGGTACGCCCATTACAGGCGAGGCGGAATTTAGAGACGCGGTCAGAGGGGGATCTTGGGTAACTGGCGCTTGACTTCCAGAGGCCTTCTTCTCTGTGCAGGAGGAGGAGATGACCAGTCCTCCACACCTCCAGCATACCGGTCTTCGACCTGTCACAATGACCAGTAATTTCAAGACGCCAACATCCAGACAGTTGGGGATGGAGCGGAAGGCTTTCTCGTCCAACATGATGTCAAAGCTCCACCCCCCGCTCAGGCTATCACAGGAAGCTCCCAGAATTTCGCCATACTGAGAGAAAACGCCGCGAGATGTTCCCCGATAACCTGAGGAGGGACCTCGTATACCGTTACCCTGGTCTTACGTCGGCCTTCGTACTCTGTACGCAGTATTATTTCTTTATTAATTAGCTCACGGCTAGCCGCGGCGACGCAATCTTCTGATGTAGGCAACAGTACGTCCCACATGAAAAATTTAGCACCCTTAACTATTCTAAGGGCTTGAACCCGAAGGATTCCAATGCTTTTAACACTGTGTTTTCGTCGAGCGACAAATTTTGCGCGTACGCTTGTCCACGACGAAAACCGACACTATTCTTTTGTCAATTTTTTTCAATTCTTGGGGTCTTCCAAAAGTCCACCTTCTACAACAAAGGTGTGCGTAACTTTTGGCACGCTCCAAGAATTCCGCTAAATTGATAATGCACTTAGGAGGGACGACCAACAAGAGGCGATTCCCCGGCCTCCAGGCTCAGTTGTGGTTCATTTTCAGATTTTTCAGAATCAAGGCCATTATTGGCCTCCATAGTTGAGTCATTGTTGTTGCCATTCTTAGCTTCCGTAGAAGTAATATTTTCATTTTATTGACTTTTTCCCCAACAGTTTCCCACTGCTAGGGGAAGAGGTATTAAGAGCTGGAAACTCCTCAAACTGTCTTTGTCCGGGGGTCTTTTTGGTTGGGTTGAAAAGGTGCTTTCGAATAGCCTTTTGGGCTTTTTTTAATAGCCAAAAGGAGGGTGGTTTTTTATCCTTTTTTCTCCATTTTTAAAAAAATAAGAGGGGAGGGGGGTAAATACGGGTGGGGAACGCCTTATAGGCGGAGGAGGAGAGAAAAAAAAAAAAAGGGAGGGTAAAAAATAAAGTTTGGCCTATCAGCAAGACAACAATTAAACAAATATCAACAGACAAAAAAAAATCAAACAGGAGGACGTGTGCAAAAATTATAACCACAAATATAAACAGGTACAAAACCCAAATATACAGACGAGAAAATGTGAACAAGGTTCACGAAAATGAAGAAAAGAACAAAAAATTTAAAGGACAACAGACAAGAAAGCAACAAATTACACAATAAAACTAATAGTTATAAACGGAAAAGAGAAAACGCAATACGTACGAAACAAAAAAAAAGTTACAATTTACAAAATGGCTGCCGCTAAAAAACGGTCAACCCAATAAAGAAAAAACGTTAAAAAAAAGAGGAGGGACAGAAATTACAAAAATTAAAACAAATATTATAAACACGTAGACTTTTTTTTTTTTTTTTTTTAAACGGGTAACACAGAAATAATTAACACGTAAAAAATAAAAAGGTTAAACGAGAAACGAAAAATAAACAGAAAAACTCCGGGGTGTGGGTACTGAAAAAATAGACTTAACACGGAAAAAAACAAAACAGATATAATTAATAACAAAAAAGAAGTAACGGTTAAAAGGGAAAGGAAATGAAAAGGAAAAAACAAAAGGTCAAAATAAGAAAGTTCGAAAAATGACAAGTTTTAACAAAGGAGTCAAAAAAAATACGTTAGAAAAGTAGTAAACAATTAAATCAAAAAACTTAACTAAATTAAGGCAGTCTGAAAAGTTGAAAAAATAGTCCTTTGGTAGACAGCAAATATGTCTAGCACCGGTCAGGAGAAGAAACGGTGTAAACGCTTAATCTCTACTATCTTTATTTATTGTACATTAGTACAAATACGGCACAAGGCCAAAAAAGGGGGTTGGGGTAAAAGACGGTCATCACTTGTCCTAAAATTAAAACTTAGCTATCCACAATCACTGACCCTATCATACAGAACAATAATCCTTTCACCAAAACAACACATTTATCCATACCTTTCTTACTACAGACACCAAAATACCTCTTTGACTCCAGGAAAAAACCTAAATATTCCCCTTATATACAAAATATTGTCTGTGGGGGGAGGGGCATAAAAACAACAACTTCTAAAAATGATCCCCAATGAATATAAACAAAATGGCAAAATATATTTACAAGAAACTAAATAAAATTTGTGTTAGTAATAAAACCCCCCACAAACTCTTGAATGTGGCAGAAATATCAGTTAACCGGACGAAAAACGATGCGGGACTTATGAAAAAAAATAAAGCCACACTCATTCTTCCACAGGCATTCACACAGGCACACACTCATTCATACACAACAACAAATACGAAAAACACACACACGAACGAAAAAAGGCGCCCCACACATCAACCAGAGAACTGACATCACTAACCACCTAAAAAAGAGGGAGGGATGGGGGAGTTAAACTAAAGGAAAAAAAAAATGGGGACAGAAATAAAAAAGGGACCAATGAGCAATTACACTCTAGCTAAGTTTACCATAATAGAAAAAAACTAAAAAAAAAATGCAAAAACCTAATCTAACCCTAACTTCGGGATGGGATGCCTAGGTTTAACCCAGGAAAACAATATCCTTAATGCCCAACCGGCATCCAAATGCCACTCAAGGTCAGCCCCTTTACTCGGCACATTCGCGCAAGATTCACCCACCTTTTGCTGAATTCCGATGAGGTGAGCCCGTCGCCTTTCCGTCCTGATCTTGACTTTAAGCTGATGCTTAAAGAACAAGATCAGTTGGGAAGAAGTGAACTTCTCGCCCTCATGGAATCCTTCTGACGCGTCGTCCAAATCACGACTCTCATAACCCCTAGTAAGCAACAGAACACATAGTGTTCAGCCTTCGTCATCTGCGGCACCACATTGCTACAAACAGAACAGGCTTCCAGGACAAAAAACTTTCCTGCAGCATGCGAACCATGAGGCCTTCAACAAACCTGCACAACGGCACTATCGCCCTGCACTGAAAGAAGGCGTGACCAATGGTCTCGACTTCCCCCATTACAGCGACGACAGTTTGGATATTTCTCCAAGCCTGCTGAACAAAGTCTCTTGCCGACCCAGGGCTTCACGAATCACCAGCCAGGTGAGTGATGCCTCATCGTTATTGAGGTGGTATTTCAACCCGGGCGCCCAAGGCCATATCGAGCGAGCCTCCTGCTTCGTAAGACCGAGCTCGCCAATCAGATCATCTTGAACGGACCCCTAACTAAAACTTGATATAATGCCTTGCGAGACAACGCCTGGGCGTTGGAGAGGCCACCCGAAACCCGTAAGAGGGCTTCCAGAGCGCGACGACATTCACGATAAAAGGGGCACTCGGCACGTGGTGTAACAGCCGGCCTCTTCTTCGCACGAGTGCACACTTTTCAGGGACGGGAAATGTTTCTGGACGTCTTCTTTCCAAAAAGGCACCCTCCTCATTCGACCCACGACACATTCGGTCTAAAAAAGGTAATGCGAAGCATATATTGACGGATCTCAATGCTGGGCATCCCCAGACCGCCCTCAGAGGGATGGAGCAACAACCTCGCGAGATACCATGGGGGCCTTGCCCTTCCATAAGAAAGAGAACAAGGTCCGACTAATGACATTAGCCGGGCATACGGGAGTGGAAGCACAGAGAGTCGGTAGAGGAGGATCGGATAGATGTGTGAAACACATACTTCCGCCCTTCCCTTCAGGGAAAGTCTCCTCCGAGACCACAGATTAACCGCGACCTCGGCCTTCCCTTGTACCTCCGACCAGTTCATTTCCAACTGGAGATCAGGACCGAACCAGACGCCGAGTATCTTGATCGGCCCATCCGTCCAGAAAAGGTCCGGGAAGAGAAACTCCCTTCACGCACCCAACCGCAAGCCCACAGACTTATCGCGGTTGATCCTGGCCCCTGTTACCATCTCATACCCACTTATTTTTTTGCTGACTTCGTCAATCTCGGCTCTGCTCGACACAAGAGCCGAAACGTCGTCAGCATAGGCAGAATACCTGGCCGAGGTGGTAGCACCAGGTAGGGAAATTCCGCGCAGGACCGGATTCGCCTTTAACTTGCGAAGGAATGGTTCCAACGCAAGAACGTAAAGCAAGGGCGATAGCGGACAACCTTGACGAATGGAGCGAGACAATACGAAAGGCTCCGACCTTACCCCATTCACTTCCACCAGCGCACCGGGGGTCGCATACAAGAGTCGGATCCAGGAGCGAAAGTCGGCTCCGAAACCGGCCGCCGACAGGACAGCCTCCAGAAACCGATGGTCAACCCCTATCGAAGGCCTTGGACTGATCTAAATTGATCAGCGCGGCTTCACTGTCGACTTGTTCTAAGATCAAGCGTACCATATGAAGGTTATCCTGAATCGTCCTGCCCTTCACAGCACAAGTCTGTTCAGGGCCAATCAGACGAGACAGGACAAGCTGCAAACGGTTGGCTAAGATCTTCGCCAAAATCTTTAAGTCAGTATTTAACATCGTCAAAGGGCGAAAGTTCCCTAACCCATCCCCACCATTCTTGTCCATACGCAGCAACTTGATCACACCCCTGGTGAAGCGTCGAGGTAAAGACCCCTGCCTCATCCAGTGGTTGTAAATCAGCTGCAGCAAAGGGAACAAAAACGGGCGACAGCCTCAAGTACACTTCGTAGGGAAGTCCATCTAGTCCCGGAGACTTATCCAGGCCAACCTGCTTCAGCGCATCCCAGATTTCCGACTCTGTTATGGGACCCTCGCACCCTAGCCGCTTCAGCTGCCTCAAGGCAGGGAAAGTCAGCCAAATAGGCGTCGAACTGAGCCGAGCTCAGACCGGGCTCCCTGGTGAAAAGATCCTGAAAGTAAAGCCGAAAGGCCTCGCATATGCCCGCGCTTGTAGTCACGGTCCGCTTATCCGGCAATGTGACGCACGCTATATGTCGCTTATCCGCGTTCCGATTTTCCTCTGCGCGCAATTCTGCGGCCATATTCGTCGCCTCAGAAGACATTCTTTTAGCCTAGCCCTAACTACCAGAGTTTGATCCTTCTTGATAAGCAAGGGAGGCCAACTCTGCCTTAGCTAAGACTATGTCCCCACTAACACGGGATTTAACAGCCCGATCGACCTTTTCCTCTAAAGCCGTTTGCGCCGCTCGTCTATCTAGATTGAGTCGACGGCTAAAAATCGGCAGCAAACGTTCTAATTTTTTGATTTTAATTTTCCCCACCAGGCGTTTCCCACAACCGCCCCCCGTCAATTCCCTCTGAATCATTAGTAGCAGCTGGTCCCGGAAATCCTGTTCACCAAAAAGTGAACAGTTAAATTTCCAGTAACCAGCCATTCAACCTTAAGCTTACCTAAGTTTACACGGACCCGGACAAACCCTATGATCCGTATAAACTATATAATGAAAACTTGGACATTCTAAGAGCCCTACATCGACTCTCCTAACTAACACTCGGTCCAGGTAGCTCGCACGCGAGCCAGGATCCGAGTCGCCACTAGTAGTCCAAGTCCATGCTACCTCCTGAGGGTGCTCATTCCGGTACTTATCGACAAGATCAAACCTGCCGATAAAGCCCCGAAATGCCTTCACATCAGGATTGTTAGTACCCGGTTTTTTTACCTATACGATCTATCTCAGGGTCAAGGACGGCATTCCAATCCCCCCGCTAAGACTACCCGACGAGAAGTCGTCAAAAACGGCTCGATCTGCCGAAACAAAGCAGGCCGCTCAGCATGAACATTGGGCGCATAAACCCCAATGAGACGTAAAGCCTTATCCTTATAGTAACATCCAGCACGCAAAGCCTGCCCGCCGGATCTGAGAAGACAAGGGTACATGCAGCCTTCAAAAGACTTGCTCACTAGCCAAGAGACACCCCTCGAACGACCATCAAAACATGCTGAAAAAAGGGCGAACCCCTAGACAGTATATCCTCATAGTCATGAGAAGAAAACCGGGTCTCTTGCACACAACAAACATTCACCCCGAGGCGCTGAAGGTCACGAGAGAGCCTCGCCCTGCGAACTCGGACCTCAGGCCCCGCACATTTAACGTAGCTAACCAGAGAGCCATGGAGAAGTCCGATTAGGGTTGTTTACCAGCATTAAACATGGCCGGGTAAGGATACCGACAGCCTCTCCCATAGACCCATGGCCCATCTCATTCTTGATGGTGCCGTCTTGGGAGATACCGCCGATATCCCAGGGGAAGGTCAATTTAAGAGCTCTATATAGGGATGGGTGAACTAAAAACGGGGACCCTCCCTGCACAGAACTGTTGTAACTTTTTTTAATTTTTCATTTTTCACTATGGCGATGGGCAATGCATCTTATATGCATTTACGGCTTCCCACCATTGCCCAGGTTTGATTGGCTGCAGGTCCTGACCTAATAACTGTCAGGACCCTCTGGGCATTTGGGAAGTTTTTGGTTCCTCAATGTCCTTGTCGGCAAACTGTTTTAATAGAAAGCAGGAACTTTTAAGTCCTTCACCCTGTTACTATAGTCCCTGGCTCTCTCTGCCTGTGCTGGGGAAATACACACCTCCTCTCCAGTGTTGAAAATAAATCTTTTTTTCTTTCTTTTTTTTTCTTTATGTGGGGCTTCTTGCCGCTTGGGAGCAGGAGGAGGCATCTCGGCATTTTTGCCGGTGATTGCTTGGGGGTATGAAGGGGGGTGGGTTTTTGTTTAACGGGGAAGGAGTGGGAGTATTCATGGGGGTATAAAAGGATCTGTGCCTATAGGGGCTGGGATCCCTGCTGTGGGTTTTGGCCTTTGATGGTGAAATAACAGAAGGAAGGGGTTGTTTCTTCGGAGAAGGGCGGGTCTAGCAGGAGACGTAGAAGGGATTGGGTCTTTTCTTTCCCTCCAGCCTCTTTTTAATTCTTTGATTTTTCTGATTTTCATAACTAGGGTCAAATTTTTTTGTTTTTCTTCGAATGAAGATTCAGAGACCGGGGCATCGCCCCAACGTTGTTAATGGGAGTGGGACTGTGAGTGCCCTTCTTCCTAGGGGCTTCAGGGGACTGAGGACCCGCTGTCCGGCGCTTCCTCTGGCCTCTTTTAGCCACCAGCCATTCCCCTCCCCTTCTCACAACTGCACCGGCAGCGGGCGAAGGCTCTTTGGGGAATGTGGCTTTCGATGTTGCGCCGACCGGAGGATTAACCGACCCGGTCCTGGAGGCTGATACGCCCATTACAGGCGAGGTGGAATTTTTGAGACGCGGTCAGAGGGGATCTTGTGTAACTGGCGCTTGACTTCCAGAGGCCTTCTTCTCTGGGCAGGAGGAGGAGAGATGACCAGTCCTCCACACCTCCAGCATACCGGTCTTCGACCGTCACAATGACCGGTAATTTCAAGACGCCAACATCCAGACAGTTGGGGATGGAGCGGAAGGCCTTTTCGTCCAACATGATATCAAAGCTCCACCCCCGCTCAGGGTCTATCGCAGGAAGCTCCAGAATCTCGCCATACTGGGAAAAGAACGCAGAGATGTTCCCCGATAACCTGAGGAGGGACCTCATATACCGTTACCCTGGTCCTTCATTAAGGCCTTCGTACTCTGTACGCAGAATTATTTCTTTTATTAATTAGTTCACGGCTAGCTTTATCGGCGACGCAATCTTCTGATGTGGGCAACAGTACGTCCCATCTGAAAAATTTAGCACCCTTAACTATTCTAAGGGGCTTGAACCCGAAATTCTAATGCTTTCAACACTGTGTTTTTCGTCGAGCGACAAATTTTGCGCGTACGCTTGTCCACGACGAAAACTGACACTATTCTTTTTGTCAATTTTTTTAATTCTTGGGGTCTTCAAAAGTCCACCTTCTACAACAAAATTGGGCGTAACTTTTGGCACGCTCCAAGAACTCCGCTAAATTGATAATGCACTTTGGGAGGGACGACCAACAAGAGGGCGATTCCCCGGCCTCTGCATTCTTTTGAGTTCTCAATTTTTTTTTAATTTCCTTTTTTCAAATATTTTTGAAATTTGGCCAATTATTGGCCTCCATAGGAATACTGGGAAATCCTTTTCATTATTGCCATTTTATCAGGCCTTCTTTGGGTTAAATAAATTTTTTTTTTTTTCTTCAAACATTTTCTTTTTACCATTAAAGCATCCTTCTTGCTAAAGGAAATAAATATATAAGAAGGAAAAGAAATTCTTCAAACTGTCTTTGTCCGGGGGATCTTTTTTAGTAGGGTTGAACAGGTGTTTACGTATATCGCCTTTTTGTAGGCGCTTTTTTAATAAAAAAAAGGAGGGTGAAGTTTTTTTTCTTTTTCCAGACATTTTAAAATAATAATAAAAACGGGGAGGGTAAAATACGTTCAAAAAACCGCCAAATATAAAACGGAGGAGGAGAAAAAAAAATAAAAGGGAGGGTAAAAATAAAGTTTCTTATTTAACAAAAAATTAAAAAAAAATCAGACAAAAAATACAATAGAAGGACGTGCAAAAAATTCTTAACCTGGGCAAAATATAAACAAAATAAAAAACCAAATAATAGAAAAATAAAATGTGAACAAGGTTCACAAAAATGAAAAACAAAAATTAAATAAAGGACAACAGACAAATAACAGTTATTTGCAAAAATTAAACAATAAAACGTATAAATAAAAATGAAAAAAAAAAAAACGCAATACGTACGAAACAAAAAAAATAAAGTTTGGTGTGGGGGAATTACAAAATGAAAAAATGCCGCTCAAAAAAACGTATTAAAAAAAATAACGTTAAAAAAGAGGAGGGACAGAAATAAAAAAAAAATAAACACGTAGAAATTTTTTTTTTTTTTTTTTAAACTTTAGGTAAAAAAAAAAAACGTAAAATAAAATAAAAAATAAAAAAGGTCAAAACGAGAAACGAAAAAATAAACAGAAAAACTCGCAAATGCGGGCAATGAAAAAAAAGAACTCACGAAAAAAACTCTCCTAAATAAAAATCTCTAAAAAAATAATTAATTAACAAAAAGAAGCAAAGGCCAAAAAGGGAAAAAATCAAAATGAAAAAAACAAAAAAATTAAACTTAGCAAAAATCAAAAAGTATCGAAAAAATGAAAAAACCACATTATCCAAAAGAAGACAAAAAACTTAACTAAATTAAGGCAAAACCCTAAAAGTTGAAAAAAATATTGTCTTTAGGGAGGGGCATAAAAATGTCTAGCACCGGTCAAATTAGAAAAAATGGTGTAAACAAAATGCAAAAATATTTACTTAATCTCTCTTCCCCGTCTTCCGGTACCAACCCATATTTATATGGTCGGTAGTCCGCTTATGTAAATTAGGTGTATCATACACAACACCCTCCTCCCAAGCCTTGGAATCCCTTTTGGATTTCAAACTGGCTTCCTATGGGTTGATGATTATGGCTATTTCTTTGTAGATCCATTTGCCTAATTTTAATATTTTTCCGTTTTGGATTCATTCAATGGGTCCGTCAACTTCGTTTCCTACCGGATCTTCTTGGTTCAGGTGTATTCTGTGGAGGTTCTACCTGAAACATATCATACATTATATCAATGGGATCTTCGTCCTCATCCGGTATACACTCTTCTTGCTCTATACCGTAATCTTTTTAAGTTGGTTTGGTGCCTTTTATAAGTATTCTTCGGCCCTTAATTATGTAAATCAGGTCACCGATTCTCTTGTCCACTATGCCTCGTTCCCAGAACTCAACGTTGTTTTTATAGCACTTGAAAAACACCTTCTCTCCGGGGTGTATCTTTTTCTCGCTGTATACATGGTATTTTTACTGTATTTTTTTCTGGCAAAAGCTTGTCAAACACTGACTTAACTTTCCAGAACATTAGTTCAGCTGGTGCCATGTTTGAATGTGTTCTCTGGTTTGGCGTGATTCTGTATACTTGTAAAATTGCTGAAGCGCCTTTTCCGTTGGAACTCCTGAGGGCTTTCTTTCAGAGCTCGTTTTAAAGTATCGACAAATCTTTCTGCGAGTCCATTAGACCTCGGATGATACGGAGGCGTCGTTATGTGGTTAATTTGATATAACTCACAAAATTCCTTAAATTCTTCAGAAGTGAATTGTGTACCATTGTCACTCACAATACACTCTGGCACACCGAACCGTGCAAATAGTTCATGCAAAAAAGTTGTTGTGGTATTGGACGTAGGCTTTTTACAGCGTAGTACTTCCGGCCATTTTGTAAAACTTCTACCACTATTAAGTAGTAAAAATTCTTCTGGACCAGCAAAATCAATGTGTAATCTTGTCCACGGATGATCCGTCTTGGGCCATGGTTTGTGTACTATAGGTGGTGCCTTAGCTGCTAACGCACACCCTTTACATCGATGAACCATGTTTTCCGATATCCACATCCATTCCTTTCCAATACACAAAGCTTCGCATTAAGCTTTTGTTCTATTAATACCCGGGTGACCCATATAGAAAGTCCTGAAGTATTCTTTTCTGCAACTATTCTCTCTCACCATATAATAAAAACTCCGTCACCTATTGAAAAAAATCTCCTGCACTTTTTTGGTCATTCGCTACCATTTTGCTTTTTTCTAAAATGAAATCATCGCTTTCAGCTTCTTTTTAATTTCATTTAAGCTAGCTCTCTTACAATGTTGTTTACCATGCTTTTCACCTCATAATCTCTGCCATATTTGCAATAATTGATTCTTCGAATCTTTCTTTCTTGCCTCGGTACTAGTCTTGATAGACTATCCGCATGAATTATCTTTTTGATGATAGGTGCTTTATTGAAAATCGTAATTGAGAAGAATGGTTCCCCATTTAACAGACGATTTGCTTTAAACAGTAACCCTTTCTTTAGAACCAAAATGGTGATCAGTGGTTTATGATCCGTTTCAAAGTAAATGTCTGCCGTGGATGTACCTGTGAAATTTTTTATGGCAAAAAATGATACTGTGCCTCTTTTCTATCTGAGAGTAACTTCTTTCTCCTGGGAGCAAAAGTTCTCGAAGCGTGTAATTGGTTTTCTAGAACCATCTGGCATTATGTGTTGAATACACGCTCCTATCCCGTATGAACTAGCGTCACTTGCCACTACAATATCCAGTTTTGGATTGTAATGGGTTAAAAGAGGTCGGACGTAAGCATTTTCTTTATTTCATCAAAGGCTTTCTGACATTCTACCGTCCATTCCCATGCCTTGTCTTTTTTTAGCAGTTCATTCAACGGAGCTCTTAAATTGTACATTCCTTTAATGAACGCTTGATAATAATTTGCAAGCCCTAGAAAACTTTGTAGCATCGCCACATTAGTGGGCGTCAGCATATCTCTAATCGCAATGGACCTTTCGGATCTGGACATCTGCCATTTTTGTTGATTATGTGCCCCTAAATACTTAATTTCCTCCAAACCAAATTCGCACTTTGACTCTTTGACTTTAAATCCAAAGTCCTGAATTTTTTTAAATACTTGATTGAGATGCTCTCGATGTTCGTCGACCGATTCGCTCCTTACTATGATGTCGTCTAAGTAAGCGCACGCAAAGTCTAAATCATTCAGCATGACGTCCATAAGCTTGTTGAAAATGGCGGGTGCCACTTTAATACCAAAAGGAAGCCTGTTGTGCTTGAATAACCCTCTGTGCGTGTTTATCCTAGTAACTTCGAACATTCCTCTTCGACGGAATTTGGAGATGGGCATCTGATAAGTCAATTTTTTGAAATATAACTCCACCATTTAGCTTGTTAAAAATCTCCTCCGGACTCGGTAACGGGTAATGGTATCATAATTACCGAGTTCAACCCTGTCGAAAAAAATCAACGCAGACTCTGACTTGGTTTGATTTCTTTTTTATGCACACAATCAGCGCAGCCCATGAATTAGATTCTACTTTCGGAAATAATTCCCATTTTTCCAACCTATCAAGTTCTTCGTTAATTTTCTCTACACTTGCGAAAGGCACATTACGTTTCTTTTTAAAATTGGCATAGTATTTTCCTTTAATTCGAATTTACTAAACTTGTTACATCTTCCAAGACCAGGTGTGAAAGTTTCCGAAACTTTTTTAATTCTCATTAATGTCTGCCTCTTGTTTGCGTAATACTTTCTACTTTTCTGCAGAAAGAGTTTAACGGTTTATCCCACAATTCGAATGTTTCAATAAAATCTGTACCCATCAAGTTTTCTCCATTTTTCAGAATGAAAACTTTTATTTTTAACTATCGTTCAATTTCATAGGAAGTACAACCTCGCCTTCAATTTAATTTCCTTTCCAGTCACTGTTCGAGCGCGTTTCGTTGACTTCATTATTGTAAACCTTTTAAAATTTTCCATGTTTTATAGTTCATTATTATTAAATCTAGAACCCGAATCGAGTTGAAATTTGATATTCTTTTTAAATATTTCAGTCGTCACATACTTTATCAAATCTCTATCTGATTTGATATTTGAATTTGTTTGTCTAATTCGGCTATTGACTTTTTTCGTTTTACAACACGACCCTTTTGTGACCATTCTTGTGGCACTTTGAAACATTTTTTTTCTATATGACAATTTAACTCCCAGTGTCTTCCGTTGCAATCTACAATTAAATGGCGGAACCATTTTTTTTCCCTCCTCATTTTTTTCATTTAATTTTTTTTGTTTATTTTTAAAAATACGCCGAATTTTTAATCAATTTTTTTTTGATGGGTAATTTGACTGTTTCTTCCTTTTTTTAATATAAGCAATACCAACTTCTTCAATTTTTGAGACTCTTTCTTTAAACTTACGGCCCACTGACACTCCTCACTAACTTTTTTTGCAGGTGAGTTTTGTTCAGATTCGAGTTTAGACAAAACTCTACGTCTTATTTCGGCACTTTTACTGGATACCAGTCCTTGAGCAAAAAAATTAAACACTTGAATTCTTCAACCGTAATCTCTGCCAATCTGAAATTGTCACAATGTCTATTCACTATAGATGCATAAGTTAAGTAATCCTGATCGTCGGATTTAGCATTCATGCATAACCATCGCTTATGCCAAAGCGACATATTTGCTCAAACAACTCCTTTAACAATTTCACTGTTTCGAGAATTCCAATTCATTTGTTCTTCTCATTAGAAAATAAAATCTACAAATTTGCTATGTTCCGCTGTACCCAAGCTTTCTTGGTAATAGACTGACTTTTCTTGAATTCGACCAGTTTTCACAGTCTGTGGAAAATATCTTCATATCGTTTAAAGTACGCTTCAAACGTTTTTCCTTCATCTGGCACATAGTTGAAAGTTTCCAACAGATTAAATATGATGTTATTAGAATATGAAGAGTTACTTTCATTTGCCTGAACGTTGTTTAATTTCTCCAATGTTAACTTTTGAATTTCCAAAACCTTGACATACATTTCTTCCTGTTCCTTTGACGTTGCTGACTCAACTCCTCTTGCCTTTCTTGATAATTCTGCTGTGCTAATTGTTGTTCTCTTAATAAGGCAACCTGTTCACTTTGTTGTTGCAGACTCAACTGCTGGGATTTGAATAATTCAGCCCGAGACTCAACTGCTGGGCTTTAAACAATTCAGCTATGACTTTGGATAATTCCTCCATTTTTAACTGATAGTGTTCATGCAACAAAAAATATACTTTTTAAATTGTGTATCCACGAATATACTATAAGACAGACAAAAAAAATTGAAACAACATATACGCCTTTTTAATTTTATGTCTTGCTTTATAAAATATTGTTGAGCAACCAAACAAAAAAAAAATAACAAATTTTTTTTTTTTTTTTTTTACAAATTCGCTTACCTTTCAAAGTCGACACGTGGTATTTGTGCTCCTTTTAATTCCATGCATGTTTTTTTTTAGTCGGCCAGCATTTTTTTTTTTCTTTTTTAGTCAGCCAGCATTTTTTTTTTTTTTCGCCGTTATTTGTTTACGCCACCTTCCAGATTTTTCTGAGTGTACGTTCCTTTAAACTTAGTCGTCCTTTAACTAGTTTTAACTGTCCAAACTTAGAATACTTTTCCGTTCCATTAGATGTTCGACTTTTTAATTAATGATTTTTTTTTTTTTTCAGCTGGTTCTTCCACTTGTCCCCAATTATTGAAGGCTATCAATTATTAATTCTTTTTTTTTCGAAACGTAAAGTTCTTTATACCTCGTCGCCATTGTTGAAGCTTAAATAAGCATGGAATAATACAACACAAAATGTACGTTAACAAAATGTATTGAAACAAAGAATAGGTACACAATATTTACAGTTAGTTTGGTATATTCTTGGGAAGACTGTTCCTGCATAATGGGTTGGCTAAATCGCAGTCGGGCAGAGTCTCTGGATTCAATTTCTTAATCTCTACTATCTATTATTTATTGTACATTAGTACAAATGCAGCGCAAAGGCCAAAAAGGGGTTGGGGTAAAGACGGTCATCACTAGTCTTAGTTTAAACTTAGCTAGCCACAATCACTGACCTATCCATACAGAACAATAATCCTTTCACCAAAACAACACATTTATCCATACCTTTCTTACTACAAACACCAAAATGCCTCTTTGACTCCATGAAAAAACCTAAATAAACCCCTTATTTACAAAATATTTGTCTGTGGGGGGAGGGGCATAAAAAACAACAACTTTAAAAAATGAACCCCAATGAATATATAAAAATGACAAATATATTTAAGAAACTAAATAAAATTAGTGTTAGTAATAAAACCCCCACAAACTCTTGATGTGGCAGAAATATCAGTTAACCGGACGAAATCGATGCGGGACTTTATAAAAAAAAAACCACACTCATTCTTCCCAAACATTCACACAGGCACACACTCATTTATACCTGGCAACAAGTACGAAAAAAACACACACACGAAACGAAAGGCGCCCCATCTACCAGAAGACAGCATCACTGACCACCTAAAAACAAGGGGGATGGGGAGTTAAACTAAAGGAAAAAAAAAATGGGGACAGAAATAAAAAGGGGACCAATGAGCAAATACACCCCTAGCTAAGTTTACCAGAATGAAAAACTAAAGAAAAATGCAAAAAACCTAATCTAACCCCTAACTCCGGATGGGTTGCCTTTCATATTCAACAGGAAAACAATATTCTTAATGCCTAACCGGCATCCAAATGCCCTCAAGATCCAGCCCTTTTACTCGGCACATTCGACGCAATTCACCCACCTTTTGCTGAATTCAAATGAGGGTGAGCCGCCGCCTTTCCGTCCTGATCTTGACTTTAAGCTGATGCTTAAGAACAAGATCAGTTGGGGAAAAAGTGAACTTCTCGCCCTCATGGAATCCTTCTGACGCGTCGTCAAATCACGACTCTCCTAACCCCTAGTAAAGCAACAGAACACATAGTGTTTCAGCCTTTAAATCATCTGCGGCACCACATTGCTACAAACAGAACTGGCATCAGGACAAAAACCTTTCCATACAGCATGCGAACCATGGGGCCCTCAACAAACTTGCACAACGCTTTATCACCCTGCACTGAAAGAAGGCGTGACCAATAGTCTCGACTTCCCCCGTACAACGACGACAGTTTGGATGTTCTCAAAGCCTGCTGAACAAAGTCTCTTTTGACCCAGAGGGCTTCACGAATCACCAGCCAGGTGGTGATGCCTCATCGTTATTGAACGACATTTCAACCCGGGCGCCCAAAGGCCATATCGAGCGAACCTCCCGCTTCGTAAGACCGAGCTCGCCAATCAGATCATCTTGTACCGGACCCCTAACTAAAACTTGATATAATGCCTTGCGAGACAACGCCTGGGCGTTGGAGAGACCATCCAGAAGCCCGTAAGAGGGCTTCCAGAGCGCGACGACATTCGATAAAAAAGAGCACTCGGCACGTAGTGAACAAGCCACGGCCTCTTATTCGCACGAGGTGCACACTTTTCAGGGATGGAAAATGTTTCTGGACGTCTTCTTTCCAAAGGCACCCTCCTCATTCGACCCACGACACATTCGGTCTAAAAGGTAATGCGAAGCATATATTGACGGATCTCAATGCTAGGCATCCCCAGACCGCCCGCCTGAGGGATGGAAGCAACAGACCTCGCCCGAGATACCATGGGCTGCCTCTCCATAAGAAAGAACAAGGTCCTGACCTAATTGCATTAGCCGGGCATACGGAGTGGAACACAGAGGTCGGTAGAGGAGGATCGGATAGATGTGTGAAACACATACTTCACCCTTCCCTTCAGGAAGTCTCCTCCGAGACCACAGATTAACCACGACCTCAGCCTTCCTTGTACCTCCGACCAGTTCATTTCCAACTGGAGATCAGGACGAACCAGACGCCAGCGGTATCTTGATCGGCCCATCCGTCCAGAAAGGTCAGGAAGAGAAACTCCCCTTCCACGCACCCAACCGCAAACCCCACAGACTTATCGCGGTTGATCCTGGCCCCCTGTTACCATCTCATACCCACTGATTTCTTTGCTGACTTCCCCCGTCAATCTCAGCTCTACTCGACACAAGAGCCGAAACGTCGTCAGCATGGGCAGGGCTCTGGCCGAGTGGTAGCGCCAGGCAGGAAATTCCATACAGAACCGGTTTAGCCCAACGCGAAGGAATGGTTCCAACGCAAGAACGTAAAGCAAAAGGGCGATAGCGGACAACCTTGACAGATGGAGCGAGACAATACGAAGGCTCCACCTTACCCATTCACTTCCACCAGCGCACCGGGGGGTCGCATACAAAACGGATCCAGGAGCGAAAGTCGGCTCGAAACCGGCCGCCGACAGGACAGCCTCCAGAAACCGATGGTCAACCCTATCGAAAGGCCTTGGACTGATCTAAATTGATCCAGCGCGGCTTCACTGTCGACTTGTTCTAAGATCAAACGTGCCATATGAAGGATTATCCTGAATAGTCCTGCCCTTCACAACGCACAAGTCTGTTCGGGGCCAATCAGACGAAACAGGACAAGCTGCAAACGGTTGGCTAAGATCTTCGCCAAAATCTTTAAGTCCAGTGTTAACATCGTCAAGGGCGAAAAGTTCCCTAACCCATCCCCACCGTTCTTGTCCTTACACCCAACAACAGTCCACCCCTGGTGAAGCGTCGGTAAAGCATACCTCATCCAGTGGTTGTAAATCAGCTGCAACAAAGGGAACAAAACGGGCGACATCTCAAATGCACTTCGTGGAATTCCATCTAGTCCCGGAGACTTATCCAGGCCAACCTGCTTCAGCGCATCCCAGATTTCCGACTCTGTTATGGGACCCTCGCACCTAGCCGCTTCAGCTACCTCAAGGCAGGAAAAGTCAGCCAAATAGGCATCGAACAGGCAGAGCTCGGACCGGTCACCCTGGTGAAAAGATCCTGAAAATAAAGCCGAGGCCTCGCATATACCCGCGCTTGTAGTCACGGTCCGCTTGTCCGGCAATGTGACCTTGCGCTATATGTCGCTTATCCGCGTTCCGATTTTCCTCTGCGCGCAATTCTGCGGCCATATTCGTCGCCTCAAGAAGACATTCTCTTTAGCCTAGCCCTAACTACCAGAGCTTGATCCTTCTTGATAAGCAAAGGGCCAACTCTGCTAGCTAAGACTATGTCCCCACTAACACGGGATTTGACGGCCCGATCAACTTTGTCTTCTAAAGCCGTTTGCGCCGCTAGTCTATCTAGATTGAGTCGACGACTAAAATCGGCAGCAAACGTTCTAATTTTTGATTTTAATTTTCCCCCGCAGGCGTTACCCACAACCGCCCCGTCAATTCCCTCCTGAATCATTAGTAGCAGCAGCTGGTCCCGGAAATCCTGCTCACAAAAAGTGAACAGTTAAATTTCAGTAACCAGCCATTCTATTATGGGCTTATCTAGTTTACGGACGGACAAACCTATGATCCGTGTAAACTATATGGTGGAAGCTTGGACACTCTAAGAGCCCTACGTCGACTCTCTAACTAACACTCGGTCCCAGGTAGCTCGCAAGCGAGCAGGAGCCGGAGTCATACTAGTTGTCAAGTCCGTACTGCCTCCCTGAGGTGCTCATTCCGGTACTTATCAACAAGATCGAACCTGCCGATAAAGTCCCGAAATGCCTTCATCAGGATTATTGGTACCCAGTTTTTTTACCTATACGATCTATATCGGGGTCCAAGGACGGCATTCCAATCCCCCGCTAAGACTACCCGACGAGAAGTCTTCAAAAACGGCTCGATCTGCCGAAACAAAACGGGCCGCTCAGCATGAACATTGGGCGCATAAACCCCAATGGGACGTAAAGCCTTATCCTTTATAGTAACATCAGCACGCAAAAGCCTGCCCGCCGGATCTGCGAACAAGGGAACGTACAGCCTTCAAAGACTTGCTCACTAGCCAAGAGACACCCTCGAACGACCATCAAAACATGCTGAAAAAGGGCGAACCCTTAGACAGTATATCCTCGGTCATGAGAAGAAAAACAGGTCTCTTACTGTAAACATTCACCCCGAGGCGCTGAAGGTCACGAGAGAGCCTCGCCCTGCGGACTCGGACCTCAGGCCCCGCACATTCTTACGTAGCTAACAGAGACGCAAGAAAGTCCAATTAGGGTTGTTTACCTGAATTAAACATGGCCGGGGGTAAGGATACCAACCACCTCTCCCATAGACCCATGGCCCATCTCATTCTTGATGGAACCGTCTTGAGAGATCCCGCCGATGTATCAGGGAATGTTAACTTAAGTGCTCTATGCAGGGGATGGGTGAACTAAAACGGGGACCCTCCCTGCACACAACGATTGTAATTTTTTCAATTTGTCATTTTCGACTATGGCTATTAGCAAAAGCCATCTTACATGCATTACAGCTTCCTCTATCATTGCCCAAGTCAAATTGTGCAGGTCTATTCTTATACAGTAAGGACCCTCTGGGTAAGCAGGAAATTTTCGGCTCCTCATCCAAGGTCAGCGTACTGCTTAATTGATAGGAGGAACTTTAAGTCCTTGACCCTGTTCCCATAGTCACGGGCTCTTTCTGCTGGGCTGATGAAATTTTACGGCATACCTTCGCCCGTGTTGAAAATAAATCTTTTTTTTTCTTTTTTTTTCTGTTTGTGTTGGGCTTCTTTCCCGTTTGGGAGGCGGAGGGGCATCTGACATTTGAAGGATTGCTGGGAGTATGAAAGGGTATGGTTTTTCGTTTAACGGGGGAAGGAGCTGGGAGTTTGAAGGGGGTGTAAAAGGATCTATGCCCTAGGGACTGGGATCTCTACTCTGAGGACGGGCTTTGGTGAAAGTGGGCGATGGAGGGGTTGTTTTTGGAGAAGGTGCGCCGGGTCTACTAGAGGACGTAATTAGGATTTGTGTTTTCTTTCTGGATATCTAGTTTCTTTTTTTAATTCTTTTAGTTTTCCGTTTTCTCATGCAGGGGGTCGAATCTCTTTGCTTTTCTTTAAATGATTCTTCAGAGGCCGGGGGCATCGCCCTTAACGTTGAGTAGAGGGGAGTGGGGGCTGTATGGCCTTATTTCTTCCTAGAGCTTCAGGGGACTGAGGACCCCATGTCCGGCGCTTCCCTCTGGCCTTACCAGCAGCAAGCCAACCCTCCCCTTCTCCTGGCACCACAGCGGGCAGAAGGCTCTGGGAATGTAGCTTTCGATGTTACGCCGGCCGGAGGATTAACCGACCCAGTCCCGGAGGCTGGGCACGCCCATTACAGGCAGGCGGAATTTAGAGACGCGGTCAGAGGGGATCTTGGGTGGCGCTTGACTTCCAGAGCCTTCTTCTCTGGGCAGGAGGAGGAGATGACAGTCCTCCACACCTCCAACGCTTTCCAGTCTTCGACCTGTCACAATGACCGGTAATTTCAAGACTCCGACATCCAGACAGTTGGGGATGGAGCGGAGGCTTTTCGTCTAACATGATATCGAAGCTCCACCCCCGTTCAGGTTATCTGGGAGGCGCCCAGAATTTCGCCATACTGGGATGAATGCGGCCAGGTGTTCCCAATATTTGAGAGGACCTCGTATGCAGCCACACTGGTCCTTCTACGCCTTCGTACTCAGTTCGAGAGGATCAAATGCTGTGTTGATTCAGCTTAGCATAGCTACATGATCTTCTGGCGTGGTGGCAATTACGTCCCTGAAAGATTGTCCCTGTAACAATTCTAGGGAAAACCCAAACCCAGGGACTCTAGTGGCTTCAACGCACTATGTTTTTTAGTCCGAGCGACAGGTGCGCAGACGCCTATCCACGACAAAAGCCGACACAATTCGTTTTGCCAATCTTCTTCAATTCTTGGGGTCTTAAAAAGTCCACCATCTACAACAAGGTGTGCGTAACTTTTGGCACGCTCCAAGAACTCCGCTAAATT